>OY731404.1:67465937-67500937 GCA_963425845.1 Sphenostylis stenocarpa
TCAAGGCGCTTATCACAAGATCTATTGAACTATCAAGAGATTAAATTCTAAACCTATAACCTATTCACCTACACACCCACAAACTAAACTCTATAAACTCTATATGTCTTCATCAAATCCAACAAGTGCTTCAGTTCTGTATTAGGAAATTTGCTTCTGGACTTCTGTATTACAAAAAGCTAGTGTCCAGGTTTATCTTTTCCAATACTTGTACGAATTTTGATTGTGTAGATTGGGTTTGAATTTGCATTGGTTACAGCGACTGTGTTTGGTTGCCGGGTGGTTTTCAAGAGTCTATCTTGTGGTGTTGTAAGGTAGATCTTGGGGTAGATTGGTTTGTATCTACTGGTTTGTATTTTCACTTAATTTTAGTGGAACTTGACAGGTTTTTCAAAAACTGGATGTGGTTCTTGGAAAGAGTGAACTAGTATAAAAGCTCTTATGTTGTATTTCTGCATTTCTCTCGTTTCATTTCTGTTTTATATTCTTTCCTTATTAAAAACCAAATCTTCCTAATGAAAGATTGAATAAAGATTAATCATTCTTCCACAAAGAAAGCAGTTTTGAAAAAGGTCTCAGAGTTCAATTCACCCCCCTCTTGAACTCAACCATTAATTCTTACAATTGGTATCAGAGCTGGTTCTTGTAAGTTACACAAGAATTTGGTCCAAGAAAGTTTAAATGGTTGAGGGAAAGATGACTTTTCCTGAAGGAGCCTCCATGAACAGGCCTCCTCTATTTTCTGGTGTGAATTATCCCTTCTGGAAGGTTAGAATGGGAATCTTTATTGAATCTCTGGATAGCGGTATTTAGGATACAATTGTTAATGGTCCTTTCAAACCAACAAATATAGTGGATGGTAAAATTATTGAAAAATATTGGGCTGACTTAACTGATGCAGAAAATAGGAGAGTTCAATATGGCTATACTGCTAAGAACATTATTACCTCTGCCTTAAATCTTGATGAGTTTTTCAGGGTTTCTCAATGCGCCTCTGCCAAAGAAATGTGGGAGATTCTAGAAGTCACTCACGAAGGTACCTCTGATGTGAAAAGGGCAAGGAAGCATGAATTAATAAGAGATTATGAATTGTTCAAAATGTAGCAAGGTGAAACCATTGCAGATGTGCAGAAAAGATTCACACATATAGTCAACCATCTAATTGATTTAAGCAAGACGTTTGACAAGGAAGATTTAAACATCAAAATCCTAAAATGTTTGGATAGGTCTTGGCAACCAAAGGTGACATCCATATCAGAATCAAAAGACTTAACTGAGATGACTACTGCCTCACTGTTTGGTAAGCTAAGGGAACACGAGTTGTAGATCAACAGGTTTAAAGAACAAGAAAATGCATAAAAGAAAAGCAGAAACATTGTTCTTAAGACAATTGAAGAAAGTAGTGATTATGATGAAGAAGGATCTGAGAATCTTAATTTGTTAGTTAAGAAGTTTGGGAAATTTCTTAAGAAGAAGAACAGAACTGGCCAGATTAAAAGGTACAATGATAAAAGAACTGATTCCCTTCAAAATACTTATACTTGTTATCTTGTGGTAAGCAGGGACATATAAGAAGTGACTGTCCAGAAAAATCCAAGAATCAAAACAAGAAAGACATGAGGTATAAAGGGAAGAAGGCCTATATAGCCTGGCAAGACAATGATTCATCCTCAAGTTTTGGATCTGAAAGTGAAGAAGTGAATCTATGCTTAATGGCTGGCTATGAATCTTCTTCATCCCATGTAAGTTCAACTCCCACAGAGATTACAACACATTATTAACTGCTTTCAATGAAATGCATGATGAAGTTAAGAATTTATCCTATACAAATAATCGGTTAAAAGGACTAAATAACTGGTTAGAGAATAGGGTTAAATTTATGGAAGAAGAATTATTAGAATGCCAAACAGATATGGAACATCTTGAAATAATATACAATAACTCATCTTATGATAATGCTGCTGCTAACAAAGATTGTGAAAAGTGTATCTCTCTGCAGAAAAAGGTTGAGTATTTGATTAAAACTTTATCTAAGTTTACTCAAGGTAAAGTAAATTTAGATGCACTTATTGGGTCTCAAAACTGTGTTTTTGATCATATTGGCATTGGTTATAAACCTAAGTTTGGGGTTAAAACTAAAAGGTATTTGAATTTCTTCTCTTTCAGAAAATCAACAAGATCTCCCTTCTCATCTTGTCACTATTGTATGAAAAAAGGGCATACTGTAAAATTTTGTGATATTAGAAAACATCTTGTGCCACAGGGAAAAATGAGATGGGTGAAAAAATATGTTAAATAGAAAACTTGACCATTAAGGACCCAAATTATTTAAGGGTACCAAATACTTGATGCTTGATTTTTCAGGAACAACAGCAAGAATCACTTTGGTACTTGGATAGTGGATGCTCAAGGCATATGATAGGTGATATTTCCAAATTTCAAAAACTGAGATTGAAGACTAGAGGTCACGTAACATATGGAGATAACAACAAGGGAAGAATCTTAGGATCTGGAGACATAGGAAATGGTGAGACCGTGACCATTCACAATGTTCTTTTTGTTGAAGGTCTCAAGCACAACTTAATCAGCATAAGCCAATTATGTGATCTTGGTCACAAGGTTATCTTCAAACCAGAAATCTGTATAATCTGTGAGCCAAAATCTGATATGGTATTGCTGGTTGGTAAGAGATTAAACAACATCTACATGCTAGATATCAAGCATTCTATCTCATCTCAAAGTTGTCTTCTTACTAAAGAAGAAGAATCTTGGTTATGGCATAGAATGCTTGCACATATTCATCTTAATCATCTTGGCAAATTAATTTCTAAAGATTTAGTTTCTAGATTGCCTAAGCTTCAAAACTTGAAAGACAAAATATGTGAAGCTTGTTTAAAAGGTAAACAAACTAGAAATTCTTTTTCAAATAAAAACATTATTTCTACTTGTAGACCTTTGGAACTGCTCCACTTAGATTTGATTGGTCCTTCAAGAAACAAAAGCCTAGATGCTAATCTTTATATCATGGTAATTGTTGATGATTTTTCCAGATTTACATGGACTATTTTTCTAAAAGCCAAATCAGATTCTTTCAGATCGTTTAAAAAGCTTGCCAAGGTTTTACAAAATGAGAAAGGTTATTTCATTAATTCTATTCAAAGTGACAATGGTGAAGAATTTGTAAATGAAAAGTTTGAATTATTTTGTGAAAAGTATGGCATAAAACACAACTTTTCTGCTCCAAGAACTCCTCAACAGAATGGTGTTATGGAAAGAAAGAACAGATCTATTGTGGAACTTGCTAGAACAATGTTTTGTGAAAACTCTTTACCTAAATACTTTTGGGCAGATGTTGTAAACACTACTTGTCATGTTTTGAATAGAGTTTTGATAAGACCCATTCTTAAGAAAACTCCATATGAACTATTTTAGGGTTTTTGGATGTACATGTTTTGTTTTAAACAATGGGAAAGAAAATATTGGCAAGTTTGATGAAAAATCTGATATAGGGATCTTTCTTGGCTATTCTTCTAACAGTCATGCATATAGAGTCTATAATTTAAGACTAAAATCTGTTGAAGAATCAGTACATGTTGTTTTTAATGAGTCTTCTCGAGTGTTACAGAGAAATACAATAGGTACTGCAGATGATGATGATGAATTAACTGATAATTTTTATCAGTTAAAACTTCCTAGAAATACAGAACAACGTACTATTCAAGAGTGATCAATTGATTGATCCTACAAAAGTTGACCCACTAAAAAGAATTGTTGAAGAACAGGAAGAAGATTGCTTGGATGAGCTTCCGAAAGAATGGATTTTCCCAAGAGATCTTTCTCTAGACAATGTGATTGGGCAAATCAATAAGGGAGTATCCACTAGAAATTCTCTTAATCAATTATGCAATCATATGGAATTTATTTCACAAATTGAACCTAACAATGTTAAGGATGCATTAAATGATGAATATTGGATTAATGTCATGCATGATGAACTTAATCAATTTGAAAGAAATAATGTGTGGGAATTAGCTCCTAAAACAAAAAATATCATTATAATTGGTACTAAGTGGTATTAAAAAACAAATTAGATGAACATGGCATTATTACTAAAAATAAAGCTAGGTCAGTAGCCAAAGGATATAATCCACAGGAAGGAATTGATTTTGATGAAACCTTTGCACCCATAGTTATACTTGAAGCTGTTAGATTATTATTAGCTTATGCATGTATTAGTGGTTTCAAATTACTTCAGATGGATGTCAAGAGTTCCTTTTTAAATGGATTCATCAATGAAGAAGTTTATGTTTCTCAGCCTCTTGGTTTTGAAGACCATAAACATCCTGACCATGTCTACAAGCTGAAAAAGGATCTTTATGGATTAAAGCAGGACCCTAGACAATGGTATGAGAGACTAAGTAACTTCTTAACTGATCAAGGATACAAACGAGGTGAAATTGATAAAAATTTATTCATTAAGACATCTGGATCTGATATTATTCTGGTGCAAGTTTATTTTGATGATATCATTTTTGGTTCTACTAATAATCTCTTGTGTAATAAATTTGTTAAAGAAATGCAAAGCGAATTTGAGATGTTTATTATGGGAGAACTGAGTTTATTCCTTGGTGTCCAGGTTAAGCAATTAAAGAATGGTATTTTCCTAAATCAATCTAAATACTGTAATGAGTTGTTGAAGAAATTTAATATGCATAATTGCAAAGAATCCTCCACTCTCATGTGTACTAACTGCTGTCTAGATTTAGATGAAAAGGGGAAATATGTTGATCAAACTAAATATAGAGGTTTGATTGGATCTCTTCTATACCTCACTGCTAGTAGGCCTGACATTATGTTCAGTGTTTGCCTGTGTGCTAGATTCCAAGAAAATCCAAAGGAATCTCACCTCACTGCTACTAAAAGGATTCTCAAGTATCTTAAAGGAACCATCAATGTTGGTCTATGGTATCCTCAAGGTACTTCTCTTAAACATGTTGGATTTTCTGATTCTGACTTTGCAGGTTGTAGATTGGATAGGAAAAGTACTGCCGGTACTTGTCACTTACTAAGGAGCAGCCTCATATCATGGCACAACAAAAAACAAGCGTGTGTGGCTCTTTCAACTACAGAAGTTGAATACATTGCAGTTGGGAGCTATTGTGTCCAGAGTATCTACCTCAAACAACAGATGAAGGATTATGGGGTGTTTCTCAAGACGGTACCTCTGGTTTGTGATAATACTAGTGCAATCAATCTAACTAAAAATCTTATTCAACACTCTAGAACTAAGCATATTGAATTTAGACATCACTTTATTAGAGAACATGTTTCTAGGGGTGATTGTGAAATTTTATTCATTGATACTGAAAAACAATTGGCTTACCTGTTCACCAAACTAGTGCCTAGAGATAGAATTAATATGCTTAGAACTGAATTAGGAGTTTTGGATGTATCTGGTATTGTATAATTGTTTCTCTATTATGGTTATGTACTTTTTAACAAATTAATATTATGATTAATCGATTCTTTTCTAAAAGTTTTGGAATATTTTTGAACTATGTGCTTTTAATCGATTAAACTTGCGAAATAATCTGTTAATTTCCTGGTTATCAATATCTCTTCTTGATCCATTTCCAGATTAATCGATTAAATATGTTTCTAATCGGTTTATTTCATTAAATTTTTCTAGCTCTGCATGTTTTTCTTTTGAATTAATCAATTAAATTTTCGATTTAATCGATTCTTTTTGCTTTTGGGATCTGCTTCTATCACATTAAGTAAAGTTAATTGATTATATGGTAAAATAATCGATTAATTTTCTAGGGTTAGTATTGTAGGCTTCTGATTGTTTACTGTAGGTTGAATTAAGTGCATTTAAAACTACAAAATTATTTTACCGCTTCAGCTACTCTCTTACATGTAATATATATCCAATTACATCAGTAATTCACGCTGGCAACCTGTGATTGGAGATCAAAAAGTGAAGAAATTTTGAAAATTTCAACTGATATAGGTAAAGAACTAAATTGTTGTACCCATTGTTTCTTTTCTGTCTTTTCCGTTTCTGGCATAGGGAACAAGCTGATGTAACTCACTACATGACAAATTTGACTATTCAAAGTAGCTGAAGAGTCGGAATCCTTACATTCCTCTTATTATTCCTTAGTTGTTCGAAAACCATGTGTTCACTCTTGTCAAGGTATTTGGTTTACTCCTCACACCATGTTCAAGCGCTCCAAATCTGGAAGAAAGAAGTTTAGCAGAGGTGAATCCTCAACTACTACTCAAGAAATATCAGGAGGAGGTCTCATTGAAACTTGGTTCAATGGGAACCAAGAGAAAATGGGGTTGTTCATTAATGAAATTAGCAGGAAACTGATCAATCTCCCCAAAATACTGAAATTCTCGTGGTTGGATGCTGAAGGGTTCAAAAGGGTGCGAAAACTACTGCAACACCAGAAACTTCAAAGCTTCTTAAAGCTCAATGGTAGAATCTATCCTGACCTTATCAAAGTTTTCTTTACTGACTTGTCATTTGAAGGTTCTACTCTTAAAACTCTAGTCAAAGGAGTGACATTGAAGTTACTTCCACTATTTGGAAAAATGTTGTTGGTCTCAAGAATGAAGGGGTCGTCAAAGTCACTAAAGGATATACTACTGTTGTAGAAGATTTCAACAAAGTTCAGTATTTTCGTTCCTACCTAAAGAATAAACGTGACTATGTGAGTTCCTTCAATACTGGGAAGCTTAAACTTGAAGAAAGGTTGCTTGCATTTAGGCATGGCAACGGGGCGGGGTGGGGGTAGGTTTTGCCTCCACGATCCCCGCTCCTGACTTTTTTAACCATCCCTGTTCCTGCCCCCGATCCCCGTCAGGGTTAGAAATTAAGTCCTGATCCCCGTCCCCGCTGGTTTCGGGTTCCTCGCCCCGCCCCGTCTCTCGATTTATATTATTTTTAAAAAGATAATTATATTTATAATAAATTAGTTTTACTATGTATTTTTTATATATAAATAAATGTTTATAATTTTATAATTTATAATTATTATTAATTAAATATATGTATTTTAATTTATTATATTTATATTAAAATATGTATGTAAAAGAAATATTTAATCATTTTTTATTTATATATATATAGAATATTTATAACATTATTATTATTATTATAACGCTGTATTCAAATATTTGAATACTAATATTATTATTATTATTATATTGTATTTAAACATTTGATTACATATATAAGTTAATTAATTTTTAAGTTGTCATTTTAAAATATGAAATATATAGTTTATAAGAAAATATTGAATAAGTTAATTCTTATTTAATTAGTTAGAAGTAATAAAAGTTTAAATTATCAATTCCTTTTAATATTTTAAAATATAACTATTTTATTAAGATAAAATTTGATATATGATAAATAAGAATAATAAGATAAAAATTATGACATAATAAAATCTAATAAATATAAATTATAAATAAAATAATATTAGTTATTACTAAGATTTATGTAAAATATTTAGAAAAAGATAAAGAAGAAAAGAAATTAACTTTGTGTTCATCAAATTCGTTGAAAAGATTAAAAAAACAAATTGATGGGAGAGATTAAGAAAATGTGAAAAATAGAAAGGTAAGAGAGAATCATGTAATAAATTAATTAATATAAAAGATTAAAAAGATAAAAAAAATTAAAAAGTGGGTAGAAGAAAAATAAAAATGGTGAAATATAAAAAAATGACCTTATATGTAATAGAAACAGAAAAAGAAATATTTTTAAAATATTAATATTTTAAATTTTAAAATTAAATATAAAGTCGAGACGAGGACGGGGTCGGGACGGGGATTACATTACCCATCCCCACCCCCGCCCCCAACTTTTTAAAGCGGGGAAAACCCAAACCCGCCTCTGCCCTGGTCAACTCGGGTTTTCCCCGTCAAACTCGGGTGGGGATGGGTTAGTCCCCACGGGAACGGGTTTAATTGTCATCCCTACTTGCATTCATAGTGGCCTAGCACCTTACTCCCAGGAGGAGCAATCATGCGGTGTTGAATGAAGGTGACCTGGTTCTCATGTACTGTATCCATCACAAAATCAGAGTGAATTGGGTATTTGTTGTCAAAGACCATATGCTCAAAGCAAAGAGGCTAAGTGACTTTAGGTATCCCTATGCTATTTTAATTTCTAAATTTCTCACTCACTTTGGTGTTGATCTAGAAGGGGAACTGTTTGAAGTTGTACGCTCCACAAATGAGATTAACAATTCCATCCTTCATAAAATGGGGTTCATAAAAATTGATGGTAACTGGATCTCCAAAGAGGAAGCCGGGAGAGATGAAGATGATGATGATACAGAAGGAGAAGAGGAAGAGGACGAGGACACTGGTGCTCCAAGTGCTACTGAACCAAGACAAGAAGATCTCATGGAAGATGTTGGGGCTCAGCAGTCTCTGTTAGACATGATTCCATATGTGGCTCCACCTGATCGTGGCACCCCTCTTTCACAGTTTGAAAGGACTATGCTACACCAAATGAATGAAATTCAAACTAATCAAAGGCGCCACATGGAGATGACATATGCTATGCAAGCTCGCGCAGCATCGACTTTATGAGGATTCCATTGCTAGTTTTCAGCATATTGACAATCAGCTGGAGGATATCTACAACAGAATTGGAGACCTCCATTTCAATCAGGGTCCCTCGGATGGTGATGAATAAAACCTATTTTTGATAGCTTTATCTTACTTGCGTAATATTTTTTTTGTTTTGTTTGTTTTTGGGTACCTGCATGGTACTTATGGTCTGTATATGAACACTTTTATCTCTTTGATGAAGTCAAATAGGGGAAGAAGAATGATATAACATTGTCACTGTCACTTCACACACACATCACAAACATATGTCTGTTGTTGTTTTTTTATGCAGGTGCAGTGGATATTTGTCTCCATCAAATAGGGGGAGATTGAAACACTTGTTAGATTTGGTGAAGACATATAAAGTATCATTATTCCATTTGTGCGTGTGTAAGTTGATCGGTTATAGGTACATAATTTAATCTCTTGATAATTACAATATATCTTGTGATAGTGCCTATAATTGTTGCATTTCATAGAATTTATCATACTTCATGAAAAACCAACCTTTAAGCTTTGAAAGAAAAAACTGAGTTTTTTAATCTATTAAAATGTAGTTTTAATCTTTTAAAATCACTTAAAATAGGAAATGTATATATACAACCGATATTTTAATTGATTAAGCCGTAAAATCAACAGATTAAAATATTCTTGATGGTTTTTCCATGTTAAGGGTTTCGCAATATTAATCTGTTAAATTGATAAATCAATAGATTAAAATGTTCTAAGTCATAATTCGTGTTTTAAGTACCTCAGGTTTTTAATCTGTTAAAACTGAGAGCTACCATATTTCCTTCTAGCAGTTTTAATCCATTAAAAGTTCGAATCAACCAATTAAAATAGTTTTAAATGAAATCAATCGATTAAAGCAACATTTTAATCAATTAAAACTGTCAATTTTTCTCTTGTACTCTACAAATACAGTTCTAATTTCTCTTCTAAAATACACATTTTTGAAATTGATTAAAGCAATATTTGAGCTCTCATATTAGTGTGTTTTTTTGAGCATTCATACACATTCATATCATAAGGCGCTTTGATCAAGATTGTTGAAAGATCTTCAAGAGAGAAAGTTCTATGTTAGGAAATTTGCTTTTGGACTTCTGTATTACAAAAAGCCACTGTCCAGGTTTATCTTTTCCAAATCTTTTACGAATTTTGATTGTGTAGATTAGGTTTGAATTTGCACTAGTTACAGCGACTGGGTTTGGTTGCTGGGTGGTTTTCAAGAGTCTATCTTGTGGTGTTGTAAGGTAGATCTTGGGGTAGATTGGTTTGTATCTACTGGTTTGTATTTTCACTTGATTTTAGTGGAACTTGACAGGTTTGTCAAGAACTGGATGTAGCTCTTGGAAAGAGTGAACCAGTATAAAAACTCTTGTGTTGTATTTCTGCATTTCTCTCGTTTCATTTCTGGTTTATATTCTTGCCTTACTAAAAACCAAATTTGCCTAATAAAAGATTGAATAAAGATTAATCATTCTTCCACAAAGAAAGCAATTTTGAAAAAGGTTTCAAAGTTTAATTCAGCCCCCCACTTGAACTCAACCATTAATTGTTACCGAGGCCATAGGGTGGACCTTATCTGATCTCAAAGGAATCAGTCCATCTTATTTCATGCATAAGATTCACATGAAGAATGATTTCAAGCCTGTTGCACAACCTCAAAGATGTCTTAATCCAACCATGAAAGAGGTGGTAAAGAAAGAAGTACTGAAATTGTTGGATGTTGGTATGATCTATCCTATCTCTGACAGTGCTTAGGTTAGCCCAGTTCAGGTAGTACCGAAAAAAGGAGGTATGACTGTAATTTATAATGACAAAAATGAATTAATACCTACTAGGACTGTCACAGGTTGGAGAATGTGTATAGATTATAGGAAATTGAATCAGGCAACTAGAAAATATCATTTTCCTTTACCTTTCATGGATCAAATGTTAGAAAGGTTAGTAGGACAAGCTTTCTATTGTGTTCTAGATGGTTATTCATGGTATAATCAAATAGCAGTAGATCCAGAAGATTAAGAAAAAATTGTGTTTAGTTGTCCTTTTGGTGTGTTTGCTTACAGGAAAATACCATTCGGATTATGCAATGCCCCAGCAACTTTTCAAGGATGCATGCTAACAATCTTCTCAGATCTGGTGGAACAATGCATAGAAGTTTTCATGGATGATTTCTCAATATTTGGTGCATCATTTGACCATTGCTTGAGAAACTTGAATACCGTACTAAAGCGGTGTGTTGATACCAATTTGGTTTTAAATTGGCAGAAATGTCATTTTATGGTAACTGAAGGCGTGGTGTTAGGCCATAAAATTTCTGCAAGAGGTATTGAAGTTGATAAAGCAAAAATAGAGATCATTGAAAGATTACCACCACCAACAAATGTGAAGGCCATCAGAAGATTTCTAGGACATGTTGGGTTCTATAGAAGAGTTATAAAAGACTTCTCAAAGATTGCAAAGCCACTCATCAATTTGCTCAATACTTCTTTTAATTTTAATGTTGAATGTTTGCACGCTTTTGCACTGATAAGTGCACCTAATTGGAATTTAAATTTTGAATTAATGTGTGATGCTAGTGATTATGTCATAGGAGCAATCTTAGGCCAACAGAAATCTAAAGGTTTTCATGCTATACATTATGCTAGTAAATTTCTTAATGCAACCCAAATTAATTATGCAACTATTGAAAAGGAATTGTTGGGTATAGTATATGCATTGGAAAAATTTAGAGCATATTTGATTGGTTCAACGGTTATTGTATATACTGATCATGCAACAATCAAATATCTGTTAACCAAATTAGATTCTAAACCCAGACTAATTAGATGGATTTTATTGTTGTAGGAATTTAATTTGGTGATCAAGGATAAAAAGGGTAGTGCAAATTTGGTAGTTGATCATTTCCAGACTAGTCAATACTGAAGTGACTAATAACCAATTATAAGTACAGGAGGAATTTCCAGATGAAAAACTGATGATGGTACAAGAAAGGCCACGGTTTGCTGACATGACAAATTTCAAAGTTGCAAGGGTTGTTCTAGAAGATTACACTTGGCACCAAAGGAAGAAATTCTTTAAAGATGCGCATTATTTTGTATGGAATGATCCCTATCTTTTCAAAATAGGAAGTGATAACTTGCTGAGAAGATGTGTGACAAGCAAAGAAGACAAAGTATTTTATGGCATTGCCACAGTTCTCCTTATGGTGGACATTTTAATATGGAGTGAGGACTTCTACAAAGGTCCTCCAATCCGGTTTCTTCTAGCCTACCTTATTTAAGGATGCCCACAACTATGTTCAACAATGTAATAATTGTCAGAGAACAAGGGGAATATCAAGAAGACAGGAAATGCCCCTGAATATCATGTTGGAAGTAGAAATATTTGACTGTTGCGGAATTGATTTTGCAGGACCTTTCCCATCCTCATTCTCTAAAGAATACATCTTGGTAGCAATGGATTATGTGTCAAAGCGGGTGGAAGTAGTGGCTACTGTAAAAGCTGATGTCAAAATGGTGATAAAGTTTTTAAAGAAGAATATATTTTGTAGATTTAGCACTCCTAGAGTTTTAATCAGTGATGGAGGTTCACACTTTTGTAATATTCAACTTCAAAAATGTCTGGAGCATTATGGAGTCAGACATAAAGTTGCATCACCTTATCATCCACAAACTAATGGGCAAGCAGAAGTTTCAAATAGAGAAATCAAAAGAAGGTATATTAGGTGCAGTACTCTCACTATGACCATCTAATGGTTCAGACTCAAGAGATGAATTCCTAGAATGTCTAACTAATCTATGAAAGGTTCTGTCTATCTCGGGATCAAAAGGTTGTAAAAGGTTAGGATTGCTCCTAGTCATGCACTATATTCAACAATTCATGTATTTCCCAAGAGTTAAAAAATTTCTAAAAAGAAATCAATTATTTACTAGAATGACAATGGTAGACCGTGAATAAGTACACCAGGTAGGTTCCCAGGAAAGAGAGGCGGGTCACTAATGGACACACTTAAGTATCAAGTCTTTCCTAGACAGAACCCTCCTAGACATGCACTCTCACACTACCAAGCTATATGCAGAGTTTCCTATGAGAATGGAAATTATAATTTTTTTTAAATAAAGCTAGACAAACAAATTAGAGATGAATTTTTTTTTGAATTATTATTTATATTTATTTTTTATTTATTTTTTGTTTATTTTTGTTTATTTTTTAATTTTTTTTAACCCAAAAGAGTTTTAGAACAATAGTGGGCTATCAAAATAGTATTAAGAGAAGTAAGAATGTTAAATTAAATAAAAAATCAAATAAAATATTCAATTAACTGAAAATCAAATAAATTATCCAAATAACAAGTAAATCAAATAAAATATTCAAATAACTGAAAATCAAATAAAATATTTAAATAACTAAAAATAAAATAAAATATCCAAATAACAACAAACTAAATAAAATATTAAATAACTGACAATCAAATAAAATATCCAAATAACAACAAATCAAATAAAATTTTCAAATAACTGAAAATCAAATATTAAATAACTTAAAATCAAATAAAATATTTAAATAACTAAAAATCAAATAAAATATCCAAATAACAGTAAATCAAATAAAATATTCAAATAATTGAAAATCAAATATTATATTTAAATAACTGCAAATCAAATAAAATATTCAAATAACTGAAAATCAAATAAAATGTTTAAATAACTAAAAATAAAATAAAATATCCAAATAACAACAAACCAAATAAAATATTAAATAATTGACAATCAAATAAAATATCCAAATAACAACAAATCAAATAAAATATTCAAATAACTGAAAATCAAATATTAAATAACTTAAAATCAAATAAAATATTTAAATAACTAAAAATCAAATAAAATATCCAAATAACAGCAAATCAAATAAAATATTCAATTAACTGAAAATCAAATAAATTATCCAAATAACAGAAAATCAAATAAAATATTCAAATAACTGAAAATCAAATAAAATATTTAAATAACTTACAATCAAATAAAATATTTAAATAACTAAAAATCAAATAAAATATCCAAATAACAACAAACCAAATAAAATATGAAATAACTGAAAATCAAATAAAATATTTAAATAAAAAAAATGAAAACAGAAACGAGAAAATAAAAATTGAAAACCTAGACAAAAATCTTGGTCCCAGGCAACGACGCCAAATTTGATCGATGTCGTACTCGGTCAAATAATTAAAATAGATAAATGTAGTACTAGGAAGCTTTCCTAGGTCGTCTCCCAAAGACCATAAATTTCTATCAAAGCTTATCAATTTTTAAATTTAGAACAGTAACAAAAAAAAAGGAGTTTTTCAAAATTAAAATATTAGAAACAGAACAAAAGTAGATTATAAAAATGCGGATTAAAATTAGATTAAAATGCAATTGATTTCTTGATTCTAATGCAGTGTCACTTATCCTAGATTACGAAATTAATTCGAAATTAACCAACTAAGCAAAGATAAATCCCAAATTATATTCTAATTCGAAATTAATCAACTAAGCGAAGAATAATCTCAAATTAGCTTTAACCCTTGTTCCAATTCGAAATTAACCAACTAAGCGAAGATTAACCCCAAATTATCCTTATAGAATTAAGCATTGCATACATCACATAATCTCATCTCTAACACAGAATTAAGAAAACTGTGATATTAGTTTCGGTTTATTAAGCATAAATAGATTATAATTCAACACTGAGATTATAAGATGAAGAGTTAAGAGAACAAACAAAATGAAATTGAAGAACAAAACCTCAAAGATCTACTTGCATTCTTCTCAGAAAATCAATACAAAGATTTAGCTATCCATGGAAAGTTGAAAACGCAATAGAAGAAAATAATTAAAATCGAAACAAGAATTTTAAAAAAATGACAGAAGAGTAAACAAACTTGAATATAAGTTGCAGAAGATGAAAGGCGGCTGTGTGGTGGTTTCATGGCAGTAGAAAACGAAATTGAACCAAACTTTTAATGAGCCTTGAGCTGTCCAAATTAAAATGCAGAGAAAACCAGCATGAAAACAAACGTGAAACAGAACTACAGTGGCTGCCCCCTCCTCCTCCTATTGCTCCTCTAAAAATACCAGCCTACCCTAACCCTAGATTCCCCTAGGAATGGGCCTAAGCTGGCCCATTCGGGATTACACATCAAACAAACCCTAACTGACGTGGCAATCATTAATATGATGTGGAAATAGCAGTTGACATGGCAAGTGATGTGGTAGTGACATGGCAGGTGACGTGGCAACTGACATGGCAATGATGTGGAAACTCTCTTCATCTCAATATTAATGTCCATACTTCAAAATTGTTTCACCAAAAATACCTAAAAATAATTAGAAACGAAAATTAGACCAATTAATGCTAAATTAAGCAAAATTTGGAATAATGGCCCAATGAGCCCAACCAATGAAAATGCATTAATAATAGACAATTAAACACAATGCACCAATTAAGATAAGTACATAAAGATAAGAAAATGCGGGAAAATAATGGCTCATCAATGATGCAAGGAAGAACCCTAGCAGAGCAACAACTCACAAAGTAATCTGAATATTACGTACGTTCATTCTGAATTTCCAAATGTTTAATACAACTTAAGTTTATGAATTTGTCTCATTACAGGAAATAAAGATAAATTAAAATCCTAATATCCCAAGCAAAGTTAAGTTGCCCAAATGGTTCAATGAAGGCATTATAAGATTTGGGTCTTGGGTTCAAATCCCCACTGTAGCAAATAAAATAATAATAATAATAAAAACTAAATCTTTTAGTTGGGCCTCCTAGCTCTCCAAACATTTTATGCATGTGATAGGTCTAGACTCCTTCATGTTTGGATCTTTTACTAGTTGGACCTTTAGCAAATTGGTCACTTTGTATTGCAATGCTTCTTGTGTTTTTCTGAGCCTGCCTCTTGTCATAGGTCCACCTAAGTCTTGGATTGGATCTCGGTCTTGATCCTTCTCGTTATGGGCTTGGGCCTTTATGTCCTTCCAACTAGGAGAGTGAAAATTAGATGAACTCCTCCTCATGGCACCCTTTCTCTTCAATTGTTGTTCCACCTTAGAAGCTTGATGTACTAAATCCTCCAACTCAACATAATTTTGCAACTCCACAACATCCCTTATATCACTATTTAGCCCATGTAGGAATCGGGCCATAGTAGCCTCCCGTGCCTCCATAACATTAGCCCTAATCATGGAAACCTCCATCTCTTTGTAATATTCATCAACACCTCTACTACCTTGTATGAGTCTTTGGAGCTTGTTGTGAAGATCTCTTTGATATAAGAAGGAACAAATCTTCTTCTCATCAACCTCTTCATTCCTTCCCAACTTTTCACCAAGGGTTCTTCATATCTCACCCTTTCCCTTTGTAATTGGTTCCACCAAATGAGAGCATAATCAGTGAATTCCATGGCTGCCACCCTCATCTTTTTATCTTATGTGTAATTATGGCATGCAAACAGTTGCTCAATTTTTATTTCCCACTCCAAATATGCTTCTGGATCACTCTTTCCTTGAAAAGAGGGTATGTTCAGCTTTACTCCTTCAATTATGTTATCTCTAACATCACCTTCATTATTTCTCCTTCTCCTCCTTCTACCTCCACCATCATCATCATTTCCTTGATTTTCTAGTTGTTCAATTCTCCCATACAACTCCTCGGTATGTTCTGTCAACATTCTTTGCATTTGGGTTGTAATGGCATCAATCAATAATCTATTGTCACCCCCTAGAGGAGGGGTACCACCACCACCACCACCACCTGCACCTGCAATCTTTCAAGTAAAAAAAAGAAAGGACCAAAAAAATGAAATAATAGGACCTCACCACTCTTCTCATGTGTTTGCACTCAAAGATGTACCACTCGTGTTTACTCTCAATTTGGCTTTTGTATAATATGCACTCTTGCCTTTTTCCACTCGTTCTCTGACTTATGGTTCTTACAAGAATCAAACAATCTATAGTTCAAGAATCACTTTCAACTGTAGCAATCACAAGGAATAAAACAGAATTGTAGTACCAACAAAGGACAAGTAGCAAAGAACAATTTTACTACTAATAACAAGCAAGACAAATTTAAACTATGGAAAAACAAAGATTAGAAAAGACGTTTGACACTTAGGAATTTTATCAAACAGCTAATGTGCACTGAAATTTAAAGGAAGAACAACTGCCACACACACACACACACACACACACACACATATATATATATATATATATATATATATATATAATTTTTTTCCTTTTCTCGATTCTTTTCTTCTTTTGATTCTTTTCCTTTTTTTATTCTTTTCCTTTTTTGATTCTTTTCTTTTTTTAATTATTTTCCTTTTTTGATTCTTTTCTTTTTTTTTATTCTTTTTCCTTTTTGATTCTTTTCTGCAGAAAACTAATTTCAAACACAACTTTGATATATATATATATATATATATATATATATATATATATATATATATATATATATCTAAATGAAATTCAATGTCAAAATTGCAAAAATAGTAGTTTTTTTAACAAGTACACGTGAACAGTGACAAATAAACAGGTACCATGAACAAGTAACAAATGAATAGTCCGTGAACAATGTCGATGAACAGTACCATGAACAGTGCGATGAACAATAATGCTTTTGAACCTTGCTCTGAATACGAAATGACGACACTCGAATTGAAGGGAAACAATTTAGGGTTAGGTTTTAAGAATTGATTTGATTGGAAATAGAAAACAGAAAATATAAAAGATACCGTAGGCGCCACAAATAAGAATATTTGATAAGCTAAGAAGGATCGCCACAAGAATTGGATAATTCTTGATAAGATCAAATGATGCAAGGAAGAACCCTAGCAGAGCAACAACTCACAAAGTAATCTGAATATTACGTACGTTCATTCTGAATTTCCAAATGTTTAATACAACTTAAGTTTATGAATTTGTCTCATTACAGGAAATAAAGATAAATTAAAATCCTAATATCCCAAGCAAAGTTAAGTTGCCCAAATGGTTCAATGAAGGCATTATAAGCTTTAGGTCTTGGGTTCAAATCCCCATTGTAGCAAATAAAATAATAATAATAATAAAAACTAAATCTTTTAGTTGGGCCTCCTAGCTCTCCAAACATTCTATGCATATGATAGGTCTAGACTCCTCCATGTTGGGATCTTTTAATAGTTGGACCTTTAGCAAATTGGTCACTTTGTATTGCAATGCTTCTTGTGTTTTTCTGAGCGTGCCTCTTGTCATAGGTCCACCTAAGTCTTGGATTGGATCTCGGTCTTGATCCTTCTCGTTATGGGCTTGGGCCTTTATGTCCATATCAAGGTAGGAGGCTGCTCGTAGATGGCCCCTCCGTACTCCAGGGCCAGGATGTCTTCGGGCCGAACGAAGCCAATGGAGACATTGAACTCATCTAGTGTTGTCGTCTAGTACGACCCGTTCATGTATTAAGACACCATCTTGACTGGCGGGAGACCCAATATCATTGTAGGGAGCTCGAAGTACGTGATGGAGGCAAGGAACTCCATCACCGCTCGCGGGTATATGCGGGTGGGGGGACTCTAGAGGAAGAAACCCCACCCGATGTTGTCGAAGTATGCCTGGACGTCATCCTCCCATCCGAACTCGGCGAGGATGCCAAAGTCTAACTTCAGCATGGGATGCCATGCATAACCCTGGATATGCTCTAGGCGGGCCTGATGCTGGGGTGAGAGCCGGGTCGGGTCCGGTGGGATTGGGACCGCAGAAGCACTTGGGCTAGATCCCCTTCCCCTGTTTCTGGAAGATTCACCTCTATGCATTTTGATGAAAGAATACTCGAGATTGTAGAAAACGTGTGTAGGAGGATGCAGGAAGGAATGCCAAAAATCAACACCAAGGCCCCCATTTATAGATTTTCGCTGCAAGGTCGAGACCGCCGTCTAGGATTTCGAGACGGTGGTCTCGATTTCGCGAGACTCGGGACCGCCGTCTGGAACTTCGAGATGGCGGTCTCGTTTTGGATATATGGCGAGATGGCCTTCTCGCCAAACGAGAAGGCGGTCTTGTTTTCGTCCAAAGCGAGACAACGATCTTGAAGGTTGGGATGACGGTATTGTTTCAACGCGAGTCGAGACGGCGATCTGGGAAGATGAGACGGCGATCTCGAATTTTAGCTAGTTTTTTTTTTATGAGAATAGGACCTGATTCAAAAACATTTTATGCATGCCATGTTTTCATGTTTGATGTCCTATAATGCCTACTTCATTCATTTTTTCAGAAGGATTAACTGGTGTGTCTTATAGACGGGGGGCCTTCTGATGTTTTGCTTCTCTGTTGTACTTGGTTGTACCGTTCCAAACTTACGTGACCGAAGAATGACTTTTGGTTCTTTTTTGGAGAGCACACTTTGTCACGTTGGTGCCCTTTTTTTTGCTTTAGAGGTTTCAATCCTCTTGTTGATTATACGCCTCCATATTCCCAAACTAATTGTTAGAATAATGTTGTGAGGGTCAAGAGAAAAGAAGTAGAGGATAAATTCAACGACTTGTGTTTTAGACGGATGATTTTATTCAGAAAAGATTTTGTAAGAATGGCTGGCTAAGGTTAAGCCTGAGTGTTTAAGCTTTTGTCTAAGCAAACGTTTTTTCTTTGTGGGTTTGCGCCTTAGCCTATTGCTTTTATGACTGATTGATTTCCCTAGACCGCCCTTTGGGTTTTCGAACTAGGATATTGTGTTTTGGGCCCTATTTTTTGTCTAGGTTCCTTCCTTTTCCTTTTCTGTTTAGGGAATCCTAGTGGACCTTATTTTGTAACCCTAACTTTTGCCTAGGCTATCCTTTATTTTTGTTCGGGTGTCCTAACGGGTTGACTCTATCTTTTGCGTAGCCCCCTTAGTGGGTTTCCTACCGGGTATTTTGCCCTTTTCTTTTGGCCTTTGGCTTCTATCGGCTTTTTCTTTTCTTTTTGTTTTTTTTCTCAATATTGGCGAAACACGGCTTTATTTATGGTGAGGTAAAACCTTATTTTGTGCTTCTAATCAACCAGCTTGGCACATTTCGATTATTTGGATGCGCTTTTATTCTTCCTTTCTTTTTTGTTTTGTTTAGACAAGGTTATTATGAGGTCTAGACATGAAGTAGCAAGAAGAGAAGAAGATAGTAAGAAATGTATTCTTTATTAATTAGTAAGGGAATATGTGCCCAAAAAATGCCCGGGGGTCGGGCTAGCCTCGGGGGATAATCTCTAATAATCACTGAGTTTACATCCCTTAAGCAAAGAAAAAGATCTCCTAATGACTAGGGTAGCTCTTGACGCTTGTATCCCTCTGCTTCTGAATGTCTGCTTGAATGTGCGGAGGGGGGACTTCCCTTTTCTTCTTTATGCTCGACCCTTTGTAGGTTCGTATCCTAGGCCATACTTAAAGGGGTTATCTTTGAATTCTGGGGGTTCCCTCATTCCTTGGGAATCTACCCCCAGTCCTTGGCCAAGACGGTAACCGTGTTTCATCATCATGCGGGCTACCTTCATATTATTGGGAAGTCTCTCTATATTGGCAATTTCGAGCGCTTGAAAAGATGTTTCAAAGGCCTCTTCAGCCGCATCCACATAAGGTTGGGTAGACGGTCCACTGATCAGGATGTCATCTTCTGCTTGGACCGTGACCAGTTTGTCATCCACTATAAACTTGACTTTCTGGTGGAGTGTTGAAGGTACTACCTTAGCGTCATGAATCCAAGGCCTGCCAAGGAGACAACTATACGCCGGAGTAATCTCCATTACATGGAAATCGATGTTGAAGATAGTGGGTCCGACTTGGATTGGCATATTGACTTCTCCCACTACTTCTCGCTTGGATCCGTCAAAGGCTCGAACGATAATGCTACTTGGGCGCCGACGGGGTCCTTGGATAGTCAACTTTTCGAGTGTGCTCTTGGGCATCACGTTCAAGGATGACCCGTTATCCACAAGAACTTTAGCAATGAGGTACTCCTTGCACTTGACAGAAATGTGCAAGGGCTTGTTGTGGCTTGACCCCTCGAGGGGGAGTTCTTCCTCTATGAAGGTGAGGTGATCGCTTGCCGTAATGTCACCGACGATCCTCTCAACTTTTTCTTGGGATACACTATGAGGTACATGCATTTCGCTCAAGACCTTCATCAGGGCGTTTCTATGCGATTCCGAGCTCATCATTAGAGATAACAGAGTTATCTTTGCAGGTGTATGATTGAGTTGGTCAATAATGGAATACTCGCTTTGCCTTATGAACTAGAGTAATTCATCGGTCTCCTCCTTGGATTCTTTATTTTCTCTCTCTTCGGTCTGTTTATTTTTCCCTTTATTCTTGGGGGCATCTTCTTGTAATTCCTTGGGGGAGTAGATCCTTCCACTTCTGGTCATGCCCTAAATGCTAGCTATATTGGAGATATCCTCCTTTATTGGTGAAGATTCTCCATATTTCCATGGTACAACTTTATTTGATTCATAGGGGAAAGGACGTGGCATAAATAGTCGCACGGGTGTCCTTGCCCCCTCTTCCTTATTGATTTTGAGAACCAACGGCCGAGACATATTATCCTCTTGTGGTGATCGACCGTTGGGGAGAGCTTGATTAAGAACGGCTTTCTCTCCATTCTTCTGATTTGGAAGACGTGTCAGTTAATCCTTCCTTTTTATTATCTTGTTTATTAAAGGTGAAGGAGGGGAAATTAAACATGTAAATGAATGAATGATATGCATGCAGGTAGACAATTGTTGAATAAGAAAAATTCATTTATCCGTAGAAAGTGTACATTCCCCTATTCCATACTACAAAGCAACTTTTGACAAAAATGGAAAAGCCTAAAGAAACCCACAGGCGGATCTTGATCTCTATGCAATTCTCTTTCGGCTTCCCGGACCTGTCGAGCAAGTGAAAGAGTTAATGGTTGAGTTCAAGAGGGGGGGTGAATTGAACTTAAAAACTTTTTCGCAAAACTTTACTTTCTTTTGGAAGAATGAGTTATCTTTATTCAATTCTTGAAAAGATGATTTGATTTAAAACACAGCAAGATTATATTCAGAATTTAAAAGAGATGATAGAAAGAAATCAACACACAAATTTATACTGGTTCACTCTAATCCAGAGCTACGTCCAGTTCTTGACAAAACCTGTCAAGTTTTCACTAATACCAAGTGACAATTACAACCCGTAGATCCTCACCAATCTACACCAAGAACTATCTTTTCAACCTATAAGATAGAATCTTGAAAAACACCCGATAACCAAATCCGATTCTTGTACCAAGTGTAGATTACAATCCAATCTACACAATTCACACGATACAAAAGAATAAGGAAAGAAGAAACCTAGACTTTGAATTCTAATTGCCCGAGCACCAATTCTAAAGCACTCTCTTCTTGTGAATGACCACAATGTTGATCAAAGCACCTTATGATATGACAAAATCTTGAATGCGAGAGAAAAACGTAGATGAACGATTCACGATTGATTTCTCAAGTTTTTTCAAGTAGTGTGTTGTATTGTATATCTTCAAAAGATGAATCAAATGCTGTATATATAGAGTAAATCAGAAAAAGCGAACGTTTCATCTGTTAAAAGCTGTTTTAGAGAGTCAAAAGATAAGTTGGTTAGCGAGTAAAACAGGTTTAGAAGAGAATCCGATCGATTAAAACAGAAGAATGATCGATTAGGCCGAGTTATGATCGATCGAGAATAAAACTATGATCGATCAGAATGAGTTATGATCGATTAGAACAAAACTATGATCGATTAGAGTATTATTTCAATCGATTAAAAGATCGATTCAATCGATTGATTTCATTTAAAGTTCCTTTTAATCGATTAAGACATCGATTCAATCGATTGATTTCGTTTAAAGTTCCATTTAATCGATTGATTCGAGTTTTAATGGATTAAAACAACTTAATGAAAAATGACGACACTCTGTTTCAATCGATTGAAAATCATTTCAACAGATTGTTTTTACGAAAACATTTAGACTTAAAAAAATATCTTTATTTTAGCAGATTGAAAAACGTTTCAAGCTGATTGTTTTCCGAAAACTCTTAGATTGAAAAATATCTTTCTTTTTCAACAGATTAAAAAGTATTTCAATTGATTGTTTTTCAGAAACCTTCATATTGAGAAATTTACTAAGTTATTTTAACTTGTTGATTCTGCGAATCAATCAATTGAAAATACGATTATATAGAACCACTTATTACGTTAAGTGATTTTAACAGATTGAAAATCTTTTTCAACAGATTGAAAAACTTAGTTTGTTCTTTTAATGCAGAAAATGATTTTCAATGCTATGCGAGAAGATTAAGGCGCTTCATCACAACATATAATGGCCTATCAAGGGATTAAGTGCTCAAGTTAAAAACCTAATCATCTACACACCCACAACCTATACTAAATTTATGTCTTCATCAAATTATATCTAAGTCTTCATCAAATCCACCAAGTCCACCAAGTGCTTCAATCTCCCCCTATTTGATGGAGACAAATAACCACTGCACCTGCATAAAATCGGACCGAGAGACATGCATACCGAGAGACATATATTTTGTGATGTGGTGTGTGTGTAGTGGCGATTTTAATCAAAATAATTCTCCCCCTATTTGATTGCATCAAATAGATTGTCATGGATACAGTCCAATGGGGCCACTTGGGAATCCCCAAATAAAAAGCGAGAATATAAAACCAACTAAGAAAAGAAAAAAAAATTATCGGCGAGACATTGATCGATAAACTTCAATCATCTTCGGGACCTGGGTTGAATTGTATTTCCACAATTCTGTTGTAAATGTCTTCAAGTTGATTATCGATGTCTTGGAACCTTGCAATAAAATTCTCATCCAAATAGTGCTTCGTCGAGCCCTTATAGGCTGTAGTCATATTCATATGCCTCCTTTGATCGGCTTGAAGTTGATTCATTTCTTGCTGACATTGTTCTTTCAAGCTGTGACGAGGTGTGCCACGGTCGGGGGTGAATTATATGGAATCATCTCCAGCGGGATCACTTCTTCCATAGGATCGGATGGATGAGCTCTAGAAGTGCCAGGAATATCGGTGTTGATATTTTCTTCCTCTTGTCCATCTTCATCACTTTCTTCATCTCTTCCAGACATCCTCCTTGGAGACCCACTCACCATCAACTTTCATAAATCCCATTTTGTGAAGCATAGAGTTATTTATTTCGTTTGTTGAACGAGCTGTCTCGACAAGTTCTCCTTCAAGATCAACACCAAAATATGTTAAAAATTTGGAAATCGGTATAGCATAGGGGTACTCGAAATCACTGAGTCTTTTTGCCTTGATCATGTGGTCTTTGATGATAAAAACCCGGTTTACCGAATCCTGTGGTGAATGCAATACATTAGTACTAAATCTCCCTCATTTAGCACCGCATGATTGCTCCCCCTCGGAGTGAGCTGCCAAGACACAATGCGGGCAAGCAACCTTTCTTCCAATTTTAGTTTCCCGGTATTGAGCAGTGACGAGTCATGCCTATTCTTCATGCATGACCAAAAATATTGAACCTTATTAAATTCCTCCACATCGAAGTACATCCTTTGGTGACTTTCACTCCTAAATCCTTTAAACCGACAACCTCCTTCCGGATGTTAGGAGTAATCTCAATGTCCACACCTTTAACTTGGGTTTTCAAGGTGGAACCTTCAAAGGACAAATTTGTGAAGAAAACTTTGATCAAGTCGGGATAAATCCTACAGTCCAACTCCGAAACTTCGAAGCTTTTGATGTTGCGGCGACTTTCGATGCCTCTAAATCCTTCGACATCAAACCAGGAAAACTTTAACGGCTTTGGTATGTTGACTTGTTTTACTGCTCAACTCATGGATAAACAGATTCATTTGCTCTTGGTCCCAGTTGAACCAAGTCTCAATCCTTCCTTCAACATTTTGTTCCTGCCGAACAGAAGACGACTCGCCCTGCTTGATTTCTTTCTTCCGGACTTCGATCGTTTGAACATGCTTGATGAGCAAAACAGAAAGGAGCGAGAAAGAAAGAGTTCAAGTTAAGGAAATAGGAATACGGAAATCGTTCGACTTCGGGATTTTGACTTTAGTCTTTTTGTGATCTTGCACGAGTGATGATAAAGGTGGAGAGAGAAGAGTTTGATACAGAAACACTTAATTACCTTCGCAGTATGTAACCAATCGAGTCAATTAGTATTAAAGGAAGTGGTTGAGATTTTATCTCATTGTAAATGAGTTCAACCTAATCTGCAGAAATTACTTTGTGTGCGAGCCAATTCATTTAATTTCAATTAATCAATTGATTTTTCACGTAACCAATTGATTTCGCACTTGCGAAATTCATAAGTGAAATAAACCAATTGAATCGATGAATAAATCGATTGTTTTTGCAAAGGAAATTTAAGCAAAGTACCATTAGTGAATTCAATCAATTGAATCGAAGATTTAATCGATTGATTTATAGAAGAAAATTTGCGAGCTACGGGGTTAGTGAAATAAATCGATTAAAAGTGTATCTAATCGATTGAACTAATAACATATCAATACCAGAGTAAGAAACGAGGAAATCAACAGATTATTTCACGGTTTCAATCGATTAAAACAAATAATATCAAGTTATTCATGCAATTATTAATCGATTGAACTTGTTATCGACTTGTTAAAAGACATACAATTACTATAAAGAATCAGTTATACAATACTAGATATATCTAGAATTCCTAATTCGATCCTAAGCATATTAAGTCTATCTCTAGGAAGTGGTTTAGTGAATAAATCAGCTAACTTGTTTTCGGATTCAACAAATAATATCTCACAGTCACCCCTAGATACGTGTTCTCTAATAAAGTGATGTCTAATTTCAATATGCTTAGTTCTAGAGTGTTGAATAGGATTCTTAGTTAAGTTTATCGCACTAGTATTGTCACAAACCAGAGGTACCTTGTTTAGAGTTACTCCATAATCTGTTAGTTGTTGCTTGAGATAAATGCTTTGAGCACAATGGCTCCAGTACTGCAATGTATTCAGCTTCTGCAGGTTGATGAGCAACACACGCTTGCTTTTCTTTGTGCCACGATATAAAGCTGCTCCCTAGTAGATGACAAGTACCGGAGGTACTTTTTACGTCTAATCTACATCCTGCAAAGTCGAGAATCGAGAAAATCCAACAAGTTTAAGGGATGCACCCTCGGGATACCATAGTCCGACATTAGTTGTTCCCTTAAGGTACTTGAGAATCCTTTTAGCGTGATAAGATGTGATTCCTTTGGATTTGCCGAAATCTTGCACACGAGACATACACTAAACATAATGTCGGGCCTACTAGCGAGTTAGATAAAGCGAGAGAACCAATCAAACCTCTATATTTAGTTTGATCAACAGATTTCCCTTTTTCATCTAAATCTAAACGACGGTTAGTAGACATTGGTGTAGAGGATTCCTTGCAATTGTGCATATCAAATTTCTTTAACGAGTTCATTGCGAGTATTTAGATTGACTAAGAAAAATGCCATTTGTTAATTGTTTAACCTGTAGACCAAGGAAGAAATTCAATTCTCCCATCATAGACATTTCAAATTCACTTTGCATTTCTTTTACAAACTTATTACACATGGCATTATTGGTGGAACCAAAAATGATATCATCTACATACACCACACTAGAATAATATCGGTTCAGATTTCTTAATGAACAAAGTTTTATCAACCTCACCTCGCTTGTACCCTTGATCAATTAGAAAATTACTTAACCTCTCATACCATTGTCTAGGTGCTTGCTTCAAGCCATAAAGAGCATTTTTCAATTTGTAGACATGGTCGGGATGCTTGTGATCTTCAAACCCAGGAGGTTGAGAAACATACACTTCTTCATTGATAAGTCCATTAAGAAAGGCACTCTTTACATCCATCTGTAGTAATGCTGAAACCACTTAAGCGAGGCATAAGCTAATAATAATCTAACAGCTTCAAGCCTAGCTACAGGTGCAAATGTTTCATCAAAATCAATGCCCTCTTGTTGGTTATACCCTTTGGCTACCAACCTAGCTTTATTCCTAGTGATAATGCCATGTTCATCTAGCTTGTTTTTGAATACCCACTTAGTACCAATTACATTGATATCACTGATTTTAGGAACTAATTCCCATACATTATTCCTTTCAAATTGATTGAGTTCATCATGCATGGCACTAACCCAGTATTCATCATTCAATGCTTCTTTAACTGATTTAGGTTCTATTTGTGAAATGAATGCCATATGATTACAGAATTGATTAAGAGAATGTCTAGTAGATACTCCCTTATTGATTTGCCCGATGACATTGTCTAGAGAGAGATCTCTTGGGACAATCCACTCTTTAGGAAGCTCTTCCAGAACATCTTCTTCCTGTTCTTCAGTAATTGTTGGAGAATTAGCTTTTGCTGGGTCCACTGATGGATCACCCTCTTCAACAGTATGCTGATCTGTGCTACTGGGACATTTCAACTGATAAGAATTATCAGTTAAATCTTCTTCATCAGCAGTACCTGTTGATCTATTCTGCACAACTCGAGGAGACTCATTAAACACAACATGTACTGTTTCTTCAACAGATTTAAGTCTTAAATTGTAGACTCTCTATGCATGACCAAATTTCATTTGGATGTTTTGAAAATGATTTTCAGGAACAAATTGATTACACAAATTATTTTACTAATTTGGTCTTTAATATTCGTTTCGAAAATGCAATAGTAAAATGATCGATTAATACTTGAAAGAATAGATTGTTTCTGTATTGGAAGAGATCTAGAAGATGATACGAAAATGAGTCGATTAAATTTGATACCTTAGTGATTTTAGTTGATATAAATTCATTCTAATCGATTAAAACAGCTAAAACTCAAATCATGAGAACATTTTAATCGATTGATTCGCATTTCAATCGATTAAAGCTGTACGGACAGATTTACTAATATCTTACGTAAGTTATTTTAATCGATTAATACTTGTTTTATATCAATTAAAACAATCAGTTTAGATAAACACAACCTGATTCGTAGCTCACGAACTTCAAGGAATTCCCAGACTTTGTTCCTGCAAAACAAGTTAAGAATTTTTACGGTACCCTTACGTATTTTGGGTCCTTAGGAGTCAAACTTTACGCTTAACATGTTTTGGAACCCATCTCTTCCTTCCTTGCGGCACAAAATATTTCCTAGCATGACAAAATTTTATAGTATGCCCTTTCTTCATGCGGTAATGACGGGATGAGAAAGGGGATGCTTGTTGTTTTTCTATATGAAAAGAAGTTCAAATATTTCTTAGTTTTTACCCCATTCTTAGGTTTGTACCAGATTCCAGAACGTTCAAACACACGGTTTTGAGATCCAAGCGAGTGCATCTAAATTCTCTTTACCTTGAGTAAATTTTGTTAAGGTTTTAGTTAAGTAATCAACCTTATTTTGTAAAACAGTACACTTTTCACAATTCTTATTAACAGCAACATTATCTGCGAGATGAATAGATAATATCTAGATGTTCTAAATCTGTTTTGCTTTCTAGCAGTTCTTTTTCAGAGTTTTAACTCTATTTTCTAACCAGTTATTTAGCCCTTTCAACCGATTATTTGTATGAGATAAATTTCTGGCTTCACTATGCATTTCATTGAAAGCATTCGGTAATGTGCTTGTAATTCATTTCATTTTTCGTAGAAGTTGAACTTACATGTGATGAAGAGGATTCACGACCGACCATCAAACACAAGTTCACCTCTTCACCTTCGGATTCAGAAGCTGGAAGAAGATTCATTGTCTTGCCAAGCTATGTAGGCCTTTTTCCCTTTGTATCTTGAATCTTTCTTGTTCCGATTCTTGGTCTTTTACGGACGGTCGCTCCTTATGTGACCCTGTTTACCACAAGAATAACAAGTAATATTATTTTGAACAGATTCGAGTCTTTCTATCATTGTACCTTTTTACTTGGCCAGTCTTCTTCTTTCTTCTCGAAATTTCCGAATTTCTTAACCAATAAAGTCGAGGTTCTCGGACTCATCTTCTTCAGAATCACTTGTTTTCTTCAATCGTCTTGAGAACAATATTTCTACTTTTCTTTTCTGCATTCTCTTGTTCTTTGAGCAGATTGATTTCCAACTCGTGTTCCCTTAACTTACCAAAAAGTGAGGCGAGTAGTCATTTCGGTCAAATCTCTTGATTCGGATATTGCTTGTCACCTTTGGTTGCCAAGTTCTGTCCAAACACTTCGAGTATTTTGATATTCAACTCCTCCTTGTCAAAGGTCTTCCCTAGCCCGATCAAATGATTAACTATGTGCGTGAATCTTTTACGCACATCCGCAATTGTCTCCCCTTGCTGCATTTTAAACAACTCATAGTCCCTGATTAACTCATGCTTTCTTGCCCTTTTCACATCGAGATGTTCCTTCATGTGTGACCTCTAGAATTTCCCACATCTCTTTGGCGAAGCACATTCGAGACACCCTGAAAAACTCATCAAGATTTAAGGCGAGAGGTAATAATATTCTTTGCGGTATAATCATATTGCACTCTCCTATTTTCTGCATCGAGTCAACTCACTCCAACTTTTCTCAACGGTTTTACCATCTACTATATGAGTTGGTTTAAGAGGACCATTAACAATTGTTTCCCAAATGCCTCTATCAAGGGATTCAATAAAGATTTTCATTCTAACCTTCCGGAAAGAATAATTCACACCAGCAAAAAGTGGAGGCCTGTTTATGGAGGCTCCTTCGAAAAATTCATCTTTCCCTCGGCCATTGGACCGATTACTTGAGTAACTTACAAGAACCAGCTTCTGATACAAATTGAAAGAATTAATGGTTGAGTTCAAGAGGGAGGGTGAATTGAACTTAAAAACTTTTCGCAAAACTTTACTTTCTTTTGGAAGAATGAGTTATCTTTATTCAATTCTTGAAAAGATGATTTGATTTAAAACACAGCAAGATTATATTCAGAATTTAAAAGAGATGATAGAAAGAAATCAACACACAAATTTATACTGGTTCACTCTAATCCAGAGCTACGTCCAGTTCTTGACAAAACCTGTCAAGTTTTCACTAATACCAAGTGACAATTACAACCCGTAGATCCTCACCAATCTACACCAAGAACTATCTTTTCAACCTATAAGATAGAATCTTGAAAAACACCCAGATAACCAAATCCGATTCTTGTACCAAGTGTAGATTACAATCCAATCTACACAATTCACACGATACAAAAGAATAAGGAAAGAAGAAACCTGGACTTTGAATTCTAATTGCCCAGCACCAATTCTAAAGCACTCTCTTGCTGTGAATGACCACAATGTTGATCAAAGCACCTTATGATATGACAAAATCTTGAATGCAGAGAGAAAAACGTAGATGAACGATTCACAGATTGATTTCTCAAGTTTTTTCAAGTAGTGTGTTGTATTGTATATCTTCAAAAGATGAATCAAATCTGTATATATAGAGTAAATCGAGAAAAACGAACGTTTCATCTGTTAAAAGCTGTTTTAGGAGTCAAAAGATAAGTTGGTTAGCGGTAAAACGAGGTTTAGAAGAGAATCTGATCGATTAAAACAGAAGAATGATCGATTAGACTGAGTTATGATCGATCAGAATAAAACTATGATCGATCAGAATGAGTTATGATCGATTAGAACAAAACTATGATCGATTAGAGTATTATTTCAATCGATTAAAAGATCGATTCAATCGATTGATTTCATTTAAAGTTCCTTTTAATCGATTAAGACATCGATTCAATCGATTGATTTCGTTTAAAGTTCCATTTAATCGATTGATTCGAGTTTTAATGGATTAAAACAACTTAATGAAAAATGACAGGCACTCTGTTTCAATCGATTGAAAATCATTTCAACAGATTGTTTTTCGAAAACATTTAGACTTAAAAAAATATCTTTATTTTAACAGATTGAAAAACGTTTCAAGCTGATTGTTTTTCCGAAAACTCTTAGATTGAAAAATATCTTTCTTTTTCAACAGATTAAAAAGTATTTCAATTGATTGTTTTTCCGAAACCTTCATATTGAGAAATTTACTAAGTTATTTTAACTTGTTGATTCTGCGAATCAATCAATTGAAAATACGATTATATAGAACCACTTATTCGTTAAGTGATTTTAACCGATTGAAAATCTTTTTCAACAGATTGAAAAACTTAGTTTGTTCTTTTAATGCGAGAAAATGATTTTCAATGCTATGCAGAAGATTAAGGCGCTTCATCACAACATATAATGGCCTATCAAGGGATTAAGTGCTCAAGTTAAAAACCTAATCATCTACACACCCACAACCTATACTAAATTTATGTCTTCATCAAATTATATCTAAGTCTTCATCAAATCCACCAAGTCCACCAAGTGCTTCAGCAAGTGCTTCGGTTTGCTTCTGGACAACCTGGCTCATATTTTCACTATACTTTTGAGCCTCTTTGATCTTCGCCTCTTGATGGACGACCAAGGCTTGCAACTTGTCGAGTTTTGCAAGGGCTCGGTCCTTTTCTCGCAGTACTTGACCATACTGAGCTAGCCCGTTTCTTTCTTTGCAGCATAGCTCAATGAGGCTTCTATTGAGCCTCTGGTTGGCCTCTCGCTCTTGGCGTATTTAGGACCGAGTCCTGGTAAGGTCTTGTAGCGAATCCTTGATCGTCTGAGCTTGTTTAGTACATTCGGCCTCAAGCATGCTGATTTGGAGGTTATTTCTTGAAGTTGGCTATCCGAGCTAGTTCTGGTAGCTTTGGATGCTCGGATAGCTTGCTCATTAGAATCAGCACACTGGCCCTTGAGGCGCTCTATTTCATGATCCTTTTTCTTGCATTGCCTCTGTAGACCATCTATGGTGAGGATAGATTCTTGCTCTCTTTCTTCAAGGGCCCTCATTTGGGCTCCCATGATTTCTATCATCTAGGTCAAGGCGTCGACTTGATTTTGCAGCTCTTCACTGTTTGAACATGTAGCAAGTGAGGTGGATGGTTGTGACATCCCTCTTTTCCGTCTCCATTCCTCATACTCACTGGAGATAGCTACTCGAGCTTTTCCTAGCTCTCTATCTCCCATAAAGACTAGTTTCTCCCATGATCTTCACACAGCCAGTGAGTTAGCAACAGTGCATGGGTCTCCGAAGAAACACAGTCCTCCGAGCTCCTCTCGGGATATTGTAGTTTGGGTCCTTATGAGTTGTCTCATAGCCACCTTTGGAGAATAGGCTATGCAACCCCACATCTGATGAGGACTGGGCCTGGTCGGAACCAAGGGCAAACCCAGGATAATCGACTGGTGTCCCATTGTTCCAATTCGACCTTCCACTCTAAGGTCAGGTGTCAGTGGAGAGGGATCTTAGAAAAGCTTCTCAAAGGGTAAGGGAACATCCCCATGTGACTAGAGGCGCAGAAGTGCGTGATACCCCATACGAATAGTAGTGAAGAGCAACATCGAAGTGTTTTTCCTTGCTTCTGGCGACAAAATTCCACCGAGAGCAAGGTGTCGACAAGAAGTGCAGGCAGGGGACTCTTCGAGTTCATGTCCCAGGTGAAGAAGGTGTCCATGACGGCTTGGTCTACTGTGTTGATATGGAAGGGAAACAAGATTGTTCCAAATATGATTAAAGCCAGGGTTTTGTTAAAAGCAGCCCATTCTGCCCTTTCAGCCAAAGAGGACAGATGGTCTTCTAACATTGAGACTTTCCAACCCTGCGTATTCCCTTTTTCTATCAGGGTAGTCTGTCGGAATGGTAGACAGATGATGGCAGCGACTTGTGCTACAGAAGTATATGCCCCGTGGCGAATATGGACCCTGACTGATTTGGGCCATTTCAGCATAATCTCATACTCCTCCAAAGTAGGCACCACATCGAACTGCGGGAATTCGAAGCAGTGCAGACTAGACTTCCAAAAATGAACTAGAACCCTGATAAAAATGGGATCGACACAGATCTTCAACATGTCGAGAATCCCTCCATAGGATTTTTCGAAGTCGAAGCGGACCTCTGGTGACATTATTGTGCAAAGTCGTTCCAGCTTCTCAGTATGGTACCGGGGAATGTCCACTTTCTTCAATTGTCTACTAGTCCCTTCCATTTTCTAAAACCAAAATGCATGCTGATGAATATGATGTTTATTGTGGGTATGCATTCGAGTGTTTTTTTTTTCCTATTTATTTATCATGTTTTATTTCTACATGATGTATGATAGTATTTGCGTGTTTATTTTCAAAAATAAACTACCTATATGGATGATTTATGAATTTAATGTTTATGAACAAGGTCCCATTTATTTGATTTGGGTCTTTTATTTTATAGCCTCTTATTTCTTCTGTCGGACTGCGTGGCTACTTAGCTTACAAAAAACCTGAAGCCAGGCTAGCTAAAAAGCAGACTATCCGAGATAAAATGGTTTATTGCGAAAGAATTAGCGTCCCTTATCTCTTCTGTCGGACTGCGTGGGTACTTAGCTTGCAAAGAACCTGAAGTCAGGCTAGCTAAAAGTCAGACTGTCCGAGATAAGGGCGTTTATTATAAAAGATATTTTTCTTTTATGATTTTTTTCTGTTTTCATCTGTTGTTTGGTTATGCTATGCAATCAAATGTAACAAACAAAAGAGACTAAAAATAAAAAGACTTACGCTTAGTCCCAAAAAAGGCCAAAATCCAAAGTCGCGAGAAAAAAGATAAACTGTGGAAAAAGGCATGATTAAATCCGAAACGTTAGCCAAGGCAAACTGGCAAGACGACCTCATTAACCAAAAATCTTTGTCGCTGCCGTCAAAAAGAGGTAGTCGGAGCGACGCAATGGTTCCGACTTTCTATTTTTTTCGCATTTTTGTGGGTGAGGTTACAACGCCTCTAGGTTGTCCGATAACCGAGCTGAACCTAGGGACGAGGTTTTTGAAAGAGTGCTTTTAGATCGTCCGATAACCGTCGGGCTTGCCCCGGGGAGTAATATCTAATAGTCATTGGGTTTACATTCCTTAAAATCGAAAGAAGAACACCTAATGACTAATGTTACTCTTGACTCTTGTATCCCTCCGCTTCGGAAAATCTGATTTAGTGTGCAGAGGGGAGACTTTCCCTTTCTTCCTGTAGCTCGATCCTTCGTAGGGTCATACCCTAGGTCGTGCTTCAAAGGATTATCTTTAAAATCCAGTGGCTCCCTTATTCCTTGGGAATTTGTACTGAATCCTTGGCCTGGGCGATATCCATATTTTGACATCATGTGGGCCACCTTCATGTTGCTGGGAAGTCTTTCAACATTGGCTATTTCGAGCACTTCCGTTTCAAGGGCCTCTTCTACTGCATCCACATAAGGTATGGTAGACGGCTTACTGATCAAGATGTCGTCTTCAGCTTGAACTGTGACTAGCCTGTCGCCTACCACGAAATTGACTTTTTGGTGGAGTGTTGAAGGTATAGCCTTAGCGTCATGGATTCAAGGTTTGCCGAGGAGACAACTATATGCTGGAGTAATATCTATCACGTGGAAGTCCCCATTGAAGATAGTGGGGCCAATTTGAATTGGCAGGTTCATTTCTCCCACTACTTCCCGTATTGATCCGTCAAAGGCTCAAACGACGGTGCTGCTTGGGCGTATATGGGTTCCTTGTATCGTCAGTTTATCAAGAGTTCACTTGGGCACACTACAAGAAAATCGCGTATTACCGACGGATATTTACCGACGGAATTGTAGCCATCGGAAAATAATCATTACCGACGGAAATTACCGACGGATATAAAATATTTGTGAAATTTGATGTTACCGACGGATATATTCGTCGGTAAAATAATAATTAGTTACCGACGGATATATCCGTCGATAAATCTGTCGGTAATTTATAGATGAATTTACCGACGGATATATCCGTCGGTAAATCCGTCGATAAATTAACAAGTAATTATCGACGGATATATCCGTCGGTAAATTCATATGTAAATTAAAAATTATTTACCGACGGATAAATCCGTCGGTAAAATTATATAATATAATTTAATTATTCACTAATTAAAAAATAAAATATTTTTTATTTAATAATTTAATTTAATCATAATTAGATTAATTTATAATAATTTATTAAATTAAGTAATTTTAAAAATAAATATTTAATTATATATAAATATATAAAAATATATATATATATATATATATATATATAAATATATAAAAATATAAAAATATAAAAATATATAATATAAAAATATATAATATAAAAATATATAAAAATATATAAATATAAAATATAAAATATATAAATATATAAATATATAAATATATAAATATATAAATATATATATAAATATAAAAATATATAAAAATATATATAAATATATATAAAT
>OY731404.1:67503437-67555612 GCA_963425845.1 Sphenostylis stenocarpa
GCATTGCCTTTGTAAACCATTGATAGTGAGGGTAGATTCCTGCTCTTTTTCCTCAAGGGCCCTCAATTGGGCTCCCATGATTTCTACCCTTTTGGTTAAGGCATCGACTTGTGTTTGAAGCTCTTCGTTTGCTGATGACATAGTGGGTTGAGCAGATGGTTGTGACATCCCTCTACTTCTCCTCCACTCCTCGTAGTCACTGGAGATAGCCACTTGAGCATTGCCTAGCTCTTTATCTCCCATGTAGATTAGTTTCTCCCATGCTCTCCGTATGGCAAGTGCATTTTCAACATTGCATGGGTCTCCGAAGAAACATAGTCCTCCAAGCTCTTCCCATGACGACACGGTTTGGATTCTCATGAGTTGTCTCATAGATACCTTTGGGGAGTAGGCTATGCAACCCCTGAGGCCCAATAGTGGTATACTCGGGTAATCTCCACATCTGATGAGAATAGGGTCGGGTCGGAACCAAGCACAAGCCCAAGATAGGTGATCGATGTTCCATCGTTCCAACTCGACCTTCCATTCCATGGTTAGACGTCAGCGGAGGGGAATCTTTGAGAAGCTCCTCAAAGGATCGGGGAATATCTCCATGTGGCTTGAGGCGTAGAAGTGTGTGATACCCCAAATGAATAGTAATGAAGAGCAACACTTGAGTGTTCTTCCTTGTTTCTGATGAAAAAATTCAATCGAAAGCAAGGTGTCGGCAAGAAGTGCAGGTAAGGGACTCTTTGAGTGCAGTCCTAGGCGAAAAGGGAAATAATATGGTCCCAAACACAATCAAAGCTAGGGTTTTATTGAAGACAAACCAATCTACCTTAACAGCCAAAGAGGACAGATGATCTTCCTGTTAGAATCACGCAGCGGAATGTTCGCGTGGTCGGACAAAAACCAAGAAGGGGGGGTGAATTGGTTTCTTAATAAAAATTAGGTTTTCAGAATTTTCCCCAAATTTTACCGATTAAAAACTGTGTAAATGTAAATAGAGAAAGGGATAGAGTCTTACACAGGAAATTTATACTGGTTCGGATCAAAAGATCCTACGTCCAGTTGCTAATCACTCAAACAGAGGATTAATGCTGTCACTATAAACAAAGTTATTACAAACAATTTACAATGGAAGAGATAAAGTAAAGATAACACCTCTCTTGAAATCCACAAGAGATGAAGAACAACTTTCCCCAGAGACAGCACAACACACAATCCACTAAGAACTCCACTTAGTGATTCTTATCGCTTCTAGCCCACACCAGGTTCAGAAAGCCCCTTTTTCTTGCAACAAACAGTTCTCTGGCACTCACAGCACTTAACTTTTGTATGAAAAAGGTTGTTCTTCTTTTTCTGAGTGCCATAGAAGAGTTTAAGTAGAGAAATTAGGGTTTGGGAATTGGGATTTTTGAAATTAGGGTTCTAGGGAAAAGGGTTTTCGAAAATAGGTTTGATTTGAAGTTAAAAATCAAAATCTGACTGAAATAATCGATTAAAAGAAGTATTAATCGATTAAAACAGAGCCAAATATCAACAGAACCCAAACCTCTCTGTTTTAATCGATTAAAAGGTGATTTAATCGATTAAACCGCTTGATAATCGATTAAAATTTGGTTTAATCGATTAAACCAGTGAGTTGTTACAGAAAATGATTTTTCTCACTGTTTTAATCGATTATTTCCCTATTTAATCGATTAAAGCCGAGCCTGGATGATAAATATGAGCTTTTTGAAGCTTCTAAGGTGCGAGACTATGTACCGGCTATCTTAAACTCTAATATTACAGACTCAATCTAATTGAAACAGAGTTATTACAATACAAAACAAGTCTTCAACACTCTAATTCTTTGTGTTCTTGAATCATCATCAAAATCATTAATCTTTATGTCCATCAAGTGCAACACCAAGTCCTTGAATGTTCAACAATCTCCCCCTTTTTGATGATGATCAAAATTATCTTTTAAAGCCTTGTAATAACCTGTTTTATCTGTCATACTAACAAACACATTAAACATACCAGATAATATTTAAAAACAATCATATTATGGCTTTAAATATTTTCTCCCCCTATTTTGATTAGAATAAAAAATAAGTCATCTGTTGCAAACATAAGAGCTCCCCCTCAAAATATGCATAAGTTGGAGATAACTCCCCCTCAATCAAAGCATTAAAGAAACATCATATTTTATTGCAAAAACAATCATTCATTACAATAACAAGAAAAAATAACAAAAAGAAAATAGTCAACAAAATTTAAAATTATGCACTATCATCATCATTAAAGTGTGCATCAAATCTATTTTCTAAACGGCACATTTTATCATCTACATCAGATATACGGCGAATTATTTCCTCATGCCGTACTCCAGAAAGAGTGAAGAATGATTGCATCCTCTGATTCATGTCAGATAACATGTCTTCCATGGATTGTCTGGTTTCATGATGAGTAGAGGAAGTTCCAACACTTTGGATTTGGTCAGAGGGAAACTCAGCAGCTGGAGGCATATCTTCATCAGAATCTTCATTAGCATCACCTTAATTAGGAACGTCATCTTTGTGAACATAAATATCATTGACTCGCACCATTTGGAATTGAATCAATGTGCTGTCCAGCATGCGGTTCAAGTTATTTGTTCTAACTGCTTGTTCACCTTCAACATTCACTCCTTTATATTCAAGAATACGAGAGACAAGTAAAGCATATGGAATTTTGAATGTGGGATGACGTTTTACCTTTAACATGGTCATTGTGACAAGAACGCCCCAATCTAACGGCTCATTATTCATTATGGCATGAATAATACGAAGATCAATGGAAGAACATTGGGCATGATTTGTAGCTCGAGGACATAGGATCCAGACAATTAGATGGAGAATCATGCGTTCCTCCTTCTTTAAAGGTCCAGCATGAAGGAGACGCCCAATCTCCATGGAGGGATTTCTCAGAAAAGAACGGTAAGCTAAAAACCTGTCAAAGTCATCTAACTCACCATAAATGTTAATAGCATCTTCTCTAATTGGAAAGTGAGCGACGTTTTCCCAAATATCATCGTCGAGAATAATGGTGACACCCTTAACTCTAGAAGTAGCAATTTGATCTCTAAATTTAAATCTAGAGTAAAATACCCTAACTAAGACAGGATAATAAGTACCTTGCATTTGGATGAAGGGAAGAACTCCTTGAATTTCAAGAAGGTTGGGAAAATTGAATCCCCTATTGATGAATTTCTCACCAATAAGAAACTTGGGAGAAATAATAGCACGTTCCTTCCAGTAGGTCAGAAATTCTTGTTGGTCATCTGCATCAGAAATCCATCCTTCTACAGAATTAGGACGGGGACGAGATGAGGGTGCAAATCTTCTTCTAGTAGGGATCTTAGCACGAGAAGATGAGGCCATTGAAAGATTGGAGGAATAACAAGAAGATTTAGAAAGCTAAGTGTAGTGAGAAGAGGGCAAGATAGCTATAATAAGGCAAGATAGCTTGATTTCAAGAGATAGAAGTGAGTAGAAGTGAAATGAAGGTCCCTATTTATAATCAAGCATCTCCAACGTTCATATGGAAGGGAATAATGGTCAAAATATCCGTTGGCAATGGCTAGGAAGCAAACTTGGTCGGATTTAATCAATTAAAATTCAAATTAATCGATTAAATCACTTCCAAACCCATTTAATCGATTATTTTGGGCTGTTAATCGATTATTACTGGTTTTAATCGATTAATGGACGAATTAATCGATTATTCCAGAGAGGAATACCCTGTTTTAAGTGTTTTGGATGCAAAATCATCGATTATTACTCCAATTAATCGATTCTTCCAGAGAGGAATGCCCTGTTTTGAGTGTTTTAACACATGATAACCTATGAACATCCTACAAAATGAATTATAACCTTACAACCATCCAAAAACAGTCAAATTAAGCAGAATTTATGCTATTTCTAATATCCCTAAGTCTCTTCTAAGATCATAAAATCTATCCTTGGGTAGAGGCTTAGTAAAAATATCTGCTAATTGATTTTTGGTATCAACGTACTCTATTTTACAGTTTCCTTTGCTGATATGATCTCTCAAAAAGTGATGTCTTATTTCTATATGTTTAGTCCTAGAGTGCATTACTGGATTCTTAGTAAGATTTATTGCACTCGTATTATCACACATAAACGGAATGTCATTTAAAAAGATACTATAATCTTCTAACTGTTGTTTCATCCACAGAATTTGAGCACAACAACTACCAGCTGCAATATATTCAGCTTCAGTGGTAGATAAAGCAACACATGCTTGTTTCTTAGAATGCCAGGATATTAAGGATGAACCTAACAAATGACATGTCCCACTAGTACTTTTCCTATCAATTTTACATCCACCATAATCAGCATCAGAATATCCTATTAAACTCATACAAGCATCAGACGGATACCACAAATTAAAACCAGTAGTTCCTTTTAAGTATTTTAAAATATGTTTCACTACAATTAGATGAGATTCTTTAGGACAAGCCTGAAATCTAGCACACACACAGACAAAATGCATAATATCAGGTCTACTTGCAATTAAGTATAACAGTGATCCTATCATACCTCTATACATAGTTTGATTAACTTCCAAACCTGATTCATCCTTGTCTAGATAGCATGAAGTTCCCATGGGTGTGTTAGCTTCCTTTGAGGTGACCATTCCAAACTTTTTAAGGATCTCTTTGCAGTATTTGGTTTGAGAAATGAAAATGCCATCTTTAAGTTGCTTGATTTGTAGTCCAAGGAAGAATGTCAATTCTCCCATCATATACATTTCAAACTCTCCCTGCATTATCTTAGCAAATTCTACACATAACGAATTATCAGTTGATCCAAAAATAATATCATCAACATACACTTGGACCAATAAGATATGTTCTTTAACTTTCTTTATAAACAGTGTAGAATCAATTTTTCCTCTAGAAAAATCATTTGATGTTAGGAAACTACTTAACCTTTCATACCAAGATCTAGGGGCTTGTTTCAACCCGTATAAAGCTTTCTTTAATTTAAAAACATGATTAGGAAAACTAAAATCTTCAAAATAAGGGGGTTGCTCCACATAAACTTCTTCTTTAATAAAACCATTCAAAAATGCACTTTTAACATCCATTTGATATAATTTAAATTTCATTAAAGATGCATAAGCAAGAAGTAGGCGTATAGCCTCTAACCTGGCCACAAGAGCATAAGTTTTATCATAGTCTATACCTTCCTCCTGACAATAGCCTTTTGCAACAAGTCTGGCTTTATTCTTTGTTATGTTCCCATCTTCATCAAGTTTATTTCTAAACACCCATTTGGTTCCAATAACTTGATGTGATTCTTCCCTTGGGATTAATTCCCAGACTTGATTCCTTTCAAATTGGTTAAGTTCTTCTTGCATGGCTATGCAGCATTTGTCATCTTTAAGTGCTTCCTCAATGTTTTTGGGTTCTATCTGTGACACAAAAGCTACAGACATACAAAAATTAGTCATATTTATAGTTCTTACCCCTTTTGAGATGTCACCTATGATATTGTCCATTGAGAGTCCTCTAGGTGATTGCCATTCTTTTGCTAATTTAGGCGTTTGAGAATGCTCATTTTCTTCCAAATATAATTCATCAAGAGCCTCTCTTATATATTCATCATCACCTGCAATTTCTTTATTTGACTCAAGAGGATTTCCCCCAAGGTCTACAATCTCATCAAAGGTAACATGTATAAATTCTTTTATATTCAAAGTTCTCCTATTAAACACCCTATAAGCCTTGCTAGTTAATGAATAACCTAAGAATATGCCCTCATCAGCTTTAGAGTCAAATTTTCCTAAGTTATCCTTTCCATTATTCAACACAAAGCACTTACATCCAAAAATTTTCAAATGAGCAACATTAGGCTTCTACCATTAAACAATTCATATGGAGTAGATTTAATTATTGACCTAATGAGCATTCTATTTAAAACATAACATGCAGTACTAACCGCATCAGCTCAAAAATATTTAGGAACATTAGATTCATTTAACATAGTTCTAGCAAGTTCCTCTAATGACCTATTTTTCCTTTCAACTACATCATTTTGTTGGGGAGTCCTAGGAGCAGAAAAGTTATGTAAAATTCCATTTTCTTCACAATAATTTTCAAACTTTTCATTTTGAAACTCACCACCATGGTCACTTCTTAAAACTTTAATTCTTAAGTCTTTCTCATTTTGAATTTGTTTTGCAAATTTTCTAAAGACCTTAAAAGCTTCACTTTTCGTAGTAAGGAAAAATGTCCATGTATACCTAGAGTAATCATCAACAATCACAAGTCCATAATAATTTCCACCAAAGCTTTTTATCCTAGAAGGTCCAAATAAATCTAAATGTAATAATTCTAGGGGTTTTGAAGTGGAAATAACATTCTTTGATTTAAATGATGATTTTACTTGTTTACCCTTTTGGCATGCATCACACAATCTATCTTTTTCAAATTTTAACTTAGGCAAACCAATAACTAAGTCTTTTGATATCAATTTATTCAAATGATGCATATTTATATGAGCAGCTCTCTTATGCCATAACCAAGGGTTCTCTTCCTTAGCAACTAAACATGTTATGCTAGACTCATGTAAACAATCCAAATCAATCAAATATATGTTGTTATGCCTAATGCCTTTCAATGCTACAATTTTGGAATCAATCAAGTGTATGGTGCAAAATTTACTTTCAAAAATTACCTTGAAGCCTTTGTCACATAATTGACTTATACTAAGGAGATTATGCTTAAGTCCATCAACAAGTAGCACATCCTTGATCTCCAAAGTGTTTGCACTGCCTATGTTTCCAATTCCAAGGATCTTCCCTTTGTTGTTGTCCCCATAAGTTACATATCCTTGTTCCTTAGCTTTGAAACTCACATATTTAGATTTATCTCCGGTCATATGTTTTGAGCATCCGCTATCGAGATACCACATAGACTTCTTTGATTTGGAAGTTTCCTACAAAACAAGAATATAGTAAACTTAGGTCCCCACAACTTTTGGGTCCTTGGGGTTAGAGACATAATAATCTATTTAATTATAGGAACCCAAATGAATTTACCTTTAGGTACACCAAAATGTTTAATTTTACATCTATTTGACGTGTGTCCTTGTTTCATGCAATAAAAACATGCTTTTGATGTGGCATTTGAAAATGATGCATTTCTAACCATAGATGCTCTAGTTCCTTTTTCTACCCATACTCTTTTCTTTTTAGTTTTAGACTTTTTCATAGAAACTTGATGATTTACATTATTTTGAGCAAAAACAGTTTTATCCTTCTTAAGATCACTTATTTCCATTTCGGCTTTATCAAGTAGATGATTTAGGATATCTATGTCATATTCATGCTCTTTACAAGTTTCACATGCTAAATTCTTATCCTCATCTAAACATACAATTTTCGTGTCTAATACCTCTTTTTCTTCTAAACATGTAATTTTCATTTTTAAAGAGTCAATTTCCTTTTCGGATCTACTTAAATTCTTCTTTACAACTTAATATTCATTCTTCAAGTTCTTAAAAGCACTAAACAATTCATTATAAGCATTTTGCAATTCATCATAGTTATTATCCTCATCACTAGAAGATGTGTCAGAATCACTTACCTCAAAATCGGATGATATGTTGTCATTTGCCATTAAGCAAATGTTTGCTTCTATTTCCGAGTCACTTGATTCCGAGCTTGAGTCACTATTGTCCCAAGCAATATAGGCTTTCTTCTTGAAGTGCTTTTTGCTTTTAACTTCATCGTTCTTCTTATTTGGACATTCGGTCTTTACATGTCCTGCTTCACCACAACCATATCATTTTATATTTACAGAAGAATTTTCCCTTACCTTTCCTTTACCTTTGAAGGGATGTCTTCCTTTTGCTTTCATGAATTTGGTGAACTTCTTTATCATAAGACTCAACTCTTCTTCTTCATCGTTTGAGTCTTCTTCTTCCCTTTTATTTTTACCTTTGGAGATTTCGGTTTTGAAGGCTAGATTCTTCTTTTGAAATTGTCCTTCTTCTTCATTTAACCTTCCAAGCTCTAACTCATGTTCTCTAAGTTTTCCAAAGAGCGCCGCCATAGACATAGTGGCAAGATTTTGTGACTCCGAGATGGTTGTCACCTTAGGTTGCCATTTCCTATCCAAAGATTTCAAAATTTTAACATTCAATTCATCAACGTCAAATACTTTACCTAGTCCGGTGAGATGGTTTAAGATATGAGTGAAACGCTTTTGTACGTCAAAGATCGTTTCGCCTTGTTGCACTCGGAACATCTCGTATTCTTGGATTAGGGAGTTTTTGCGTGCTCTCTTAACATCGTCAGTACCTTCGTGGGTCACTATAAGCATTTCCCACATTTCCTGTGCACTTTTACAAACAGAAATTCTATAAAACTCGTCAAGGGTTAGAGTAGATGAAATAATATTTCTAGCCCTAACGTCAAATTGTGCTTTTTTGTTTTCTTCTACAGTCCATCTAGAAAAAGGTTTAAGAACGTCAACACCGTTCTCAGTAATTTTAGGAACAAATGGACCGTTTAAAATGGCATCCCAAACGCCTCTATCAACAGACTCTAAAAAGATTTGCATTCGTACCTTCCAAAAAGGATAATTTTGACCCGCAAAAAGTGGGGGTCTGTTGATAGACGCACCTTCGGCAAAAGTTTGATTTTGTCCGGCCATTTTCGAAAATTTGAATGACTATCAAAGCAAGCTCTGATACCACTTGTTAGAATCGCGCAGCGGAATGTTCGCGTGGTCGGACAAAAACCAAGAGGGGGGGTGAATTGGTTTCTTAATAAAAATTAGGTTTTCAAAATTTTTCCCAAATTTTACCAATTAAAAATTGTGTAAATGTAAATAGAGAAAGAGATAGAGTCTTACATAGGAAATTTATACTGGTTCGGATCAAAAGATCCTACGTCCAGTTGCTAATCACTCAAACAGAGGATTAACGCTGTCACTATAAACAAAGTTATTACAAAAAATTTACAATGGAAGAGATAAAGTAAAGATAACACCTCTCTTGAAATCCACAAGAGATGAAGAACAACTTTCCCCAGAGACAGCACAACACACAATCCACTAAGAACTCCACTTAGTGATTCTTATCACTTCTAGCCCACACCAGGTTCAGAAAGCCCCTTTTTCTTGCAACAAACAGTTCTCTGGCACTCACAGCACTTAACTTTTGTATGAAAAATGTTGTTCTTCTTTTCTAAGTGCCATAGAAGAGTTTAAGTAGAGAAATTAGGGTTTGGGAATTGGGATTTTCGAAATTAGGGTTCTTGGGAAAAGGGTTTTCGAAAATATGTTTGATTTGAAGTTAAAAATCAAAATCTGACTGAAATAATCGATTAAAAGAAGTATTAATCGATTAAAACAGAGCCAAATATCAACAGAACCCAAACCTCTCTGTTTTAATCGATTAAAAGGTGATTTAATCGATTAAACCGCCTGATAATCGATTAAAATTTGGTTTAATCGATTAAACCAGTGAGTTGTTACAGAAAATGATTTTTCTCACTATTCTAATCGAGTATTTCCCTATTTAATCGATTAAAGCCGAGCCTGGATGATAAATATGAGCTTTTTGAAGCTTCTAAGGTGCAGACTATGTACCGGCTATCTTAAACTCTAATATTACAGACTCAATCTAATTGAAACAGAGTTATTACAATACAGAACAAGTCTTCAACACTCTAATTCTTTGTGTTCTTGAATCATCATCAAAATCAACAATCTTTATGTCCATCAAGTGCACCACCAAGTCCTTGAATGTTCAACACTTCCAACATTGCAACTTTCCATCCCTGGATATTCCCTTTCCCTACTAGGGTAGTCTGATGAAGTGGCAACTGGATAATGGCAACGAATATATGCTTCGTGGCGAATATAGACCCCGACTTATTTGGGCCATCTCAGTATGATTTCATATTCCTCCAAAATCGGTACCAGATCAAATTGTGGAAATTCAAAACAGTGTAGACTGGAATTCCAGAAATGGATCAAAACCATGATGAAGATAGGATTGACACAGATCTTTAGAAGATCGAGAATCCATCCATAAGATCTTTCGAAATCGGAGTGGACCTCAGGTGGCATCAATGCGCACAATCGTTCTATCTTTTCCACATGATACCGGGGAATGTCCACTTTCTTCAACTGTCTACTACTAGACCCCTCCATTTATCTAAAAAATATGCATGCTATGAGTATGATGTTGATGCGGGCATGCATGAAAGTGTTTTGTTTTCCTAAACATTATCATGTTTTATTCTCTACATGGTGCATGATAGTGTTTTGGGATTATATATATATATATATATATATATATATATATATATATGTATATCTTTTTTTTGCAGGAGAAAGGAAACTACCTATATGGATGTTTATGAGTTTGATGTTTAACACCATGAAAAGGGTCCCATTTTCTCTTATTATGGTGGTTATTTGATATGTTTTTTATACCCCTTTATCTCTTCTGTCAGTCAACATGACTACTTAACTTACAAAGAACCTGAAACCAGGCTAGCTAAAATGCAGACTGTCCGAGATAGAAGTGGCTTATTATGAAAGAATGGTTTTATATCCCCTTATCTCTTCTGTCGGTCCACGTGGCTACTTAGCTTACAAAGAACCTAAAACCAAGCTAGCTAAAATGTGAACTGTCCGAGATAAGGGTGTGTCGCCACCGTCCGTTCCGACGTCTAGGGACATCTCGAACGTTTATGCAATCGGTCGCGAAAAGATGGTTAGACTCGCGTTTTATGTTTAAAATATGTTCATTGCTTCCGAGGTGCTCAATAATTGAACTATCCTCTAATAAAAGCAAGGTTTTTGAAAAGGGGTTCTTATGGAGTTGCCACCAATGTTTTGACCATAAACATTGGAAAAGGATAAAAAGACGTTGATTTTAATAAAAACCAAACTTGGCCATTATAACCAGAGTTAGGTAAGGGAGTTAGGTAAGGGAGTTAGTTACGTGTGGGGAAGGTCTTAGCACCCCACAACGCCCCTTTCGGGTTCCCTATGACGGATTAATTCATTAAGTGAAGATTACGAGAAATTACGCTATTACCCTATTTTATTGCATAATATTAAAAATGACTATCTACATGACTTTATTTCATATTGCATACATAAAGCAATAAATAAAGCAGTAAAAGAGAAGAGAAGTGAAAAGAACCTCCGTAGCAAGCTTTGTATTACGAATCTTTAACTATGAGGATGCGTTTTGGCAATCCCCCGCTCTACAAAGACTCTCCTCCCCGAATACAAGATCGACTCTACTAAATTTTATAGAAGAATCGAATGCTAGAAAATAATTCCTTAACTGATTGTTACCTTATTAAGGCAATCAGAGAGTTCATTCGAAGTAGGAAGAGAAGACAAGTACTTGGAGTTGTCTGGGGTGTGAAAAAGTGGCAAATGAGCCTCCTATTTATAGTTTTCGCAGCCTGGCAGCTTGGGACGACCGTCCGGGGCTTGGAAATCAAGGATGAGCGTCTGGAGAGGTTGGGACGGCCGTCCCATTCAAATTCTGGCCCTGAGACGTGCGTCTCAACTTTGGGACGGGCGTCCCACTTGCAAGTTGTGGTTTGGGACGGCCGTCTCGCCCTTGGGACGACTGTCTCAACTTGTTTTCGCCAGCTTTTGTGTTCTAAGACCCCTGGGAAGCTTTCCTTTCTTTATTCGGACGTCGATTGATGCCGATAGACGCCTGTTGAAGCTTTATCTTCATATAGGAAGTCTTCTTGGCCTTAATTGAGATGTTGGGCGAACTTTATCTTGTTATAGGAAGTCTCCTTAGCCTTTATTGAGAGGCCGGGCAAAATTAGGGGTCTACAACTGCCCCCCTTCACCTGCCTGGCTAATTTGTTGGTTTAATATGCCGACAAAATTAGTTGGTAGGGGAAGGAGTTAACCCTTTTGCCCGGTTATCCTTCAGATGCTCCTTTGTTTTTTGATAGGTACCAACCCCTATCTGGTTTTGAGCCTTACTTTATAAGGCTCTGATGAGTACTTACCCTCACCAAGTCTGAGTCTGCATTTCACTAGACTCTTGTGGGTACCTACCCCCACTAGGTATGAATCTGCTCTTCGCTAGATTCTGAACCATGAACCTTGTTCTGCAAGGCTTTGGTGAGTACCTACCCTCACCTGGTACGAGTTCGTATTTTGCTAAACTCTTGTGGGTACTTACTTCCAAGGTGCTCAACACTTGAACTATCCTCTAACAGAAGCAAGGTATTTGCAACCCATTTTTTTTTTTGTAATGCTCTGGTGAGTATTTTACTCTACCTGATGCATTTTTCTAAGTTTTGATGAGTACCTATCCTCATCCGGTACAAACCTTATTTTATAAGGCTCTGGTGGGTACCTACCCCCACCTGGTACGAATCTGCATTTTTTGCTAGATTCTGATGAGTACCTACCCTCATCCGGTATAAACCTTACTTTACAAGGCTCTGGTGGGTACCTACCCCCACCTGGTACTGTAGACCCAAAATCTTGCCCGATCTCACAATAAAGATCAGAAGACCTCCTTTCCGAAGATGGACGAAGCCTAAGAAGCCACTAGGAGAGACTATTAGGCCCCATACTAGGATAGGAGGGATTTTTGGCACAAAAATAAGGATTTTCGCCTTTTAGGGTCGAGACCGCCGTCTCGCCTAGCGAAAGTGGCGAGACCACCGTCTCAAATTTGAGACCGCCGTCTCGTTTGGCGAGACCGCCGTCTTGCCATTCCTGCAAGGCGAGACGACCGTCTGCAATGTCAAGACGACCGTCTCGACCTTGTCAGACGAGATTGCCGTCTCGACCTGACAGGCGCGAATCCCTATAAATAGGGCCTCCCTTCCCCTCATTTCTCACAGCTTTCTCACTCTCTCTCTAGTCACATCAATAGTTTCTCTCTCTAGAATCCCTCCGACGCATTTTCGGAGCTTCTGAGTGTCTTTAGAGTGTTTTTAGAGCATTTTGAGAGGTTTCCGACACCGTGTAGAGTGAAGGACTGCCGCAAAGCACCCTATTTTAAAAGAATTAATAGAAAGCTAGCTTCGGAGGTTCCTACTTTCTCTCTCTATCTTTTATCGCATTGTTTAAATTACGCAATAGACATTAGGGCCATGTAGTCGTAATCTTTAAAATTCCGCAAAATAAAAGGGCAAAAGCTTATTTTTCCGGTTTATTTATCAACAGAATAGCTGGCCTATCATAGGGAACCCGAAAGGGGCGTCGTAAAGGAACTAACACTTCCTTTACGCGTAACTAACTCTCTTACCCAACTCTAGTTCTAACGACTGTAGACCCCAAATCTTACCCGGCCTCCAAATAAAGAGTAAAAGACTTCCTATTCGAAGATGGAAGAAGCCTAACAAGCCACTAGGAGAGACTATTAGGCCCCATACTAGGATAGGAAGGATTTTCGGCACAAAAATAAGGTTTCTCGCTTTTTTGGGGACGAGACTGCCGTCTCGAAATCAAGACCGCCGTCTCGCCAAACGAGACGGCGGTCTCGCCACCTGCGAATGGCGAGACGGCGGTCTCGCTTTCCCAGACGGCGGTCTCGCCACCTGCTAAGGACGAGACGGCGGTCTCGTTTGGCGAGACGACGGTCTCGACCCTGTCAGACGAGAACGGCGGTCTCGCCACTGTCAGGCGCGAAGACCTATAAATAGGGGCTCTCCCCCCCTCATTTCCACACACCACACAGTTTTTGCTCTCCCTTCTCTCTAAAACCTCTCTCTAGAATCCCTCCGACGCATTTCCGGAGTTTTTGAGTGCCTTTGTGAGCGTTTTTCGGCGTCTAGAAAAGTTTCCAGTGCTGTGTAGAGTGAAGGGCTGCCACAAAGCACCCTCTTTTTTTAAAAGAAATAAAAAGAAAGCTTGCTTCGGAGGTTTAAACTCTCCCTCTCCACTTTTACTGTTTTATGCAATAGATTAGGGCCATGTAGTCATAGTTTTAAATTCCGCAAAATAAAAGGGCAAAAGCGTTTTTTTCCCGTTTATTTATTAACAAAATAATTGGCCTTTCATAGGGAACCCGAATGGGGCGTCATAAAGGAACTAACACTTCCTTTACACGTAACTAACTCCCTTACCCAACTCTGGTTCTAATGACCAAAGTTGGTTTTTGGAAAACCAACGCCTTTTAAACCCCTTTTCCGATGTTTCCAGTAAAAACATCGGTGGCGACTCCACAGAACCATTCAAAAATTAGTCCTTGGGTTAGCCCGGTGTAGACCCCTAATTTTGCCCGGCCTCCCAAAATAAAAGCTAGAGGAACTTCACCCGAAGATGGAGTTCATCCGGCTTCCCAAAAACGAGAAGGACCTCCTGCAACAAGACGGAGCTCACCCATTCACACAATAAAGACTAAAGAGACTTCCTACACAAAGATAAAGCTCGCCCGGCATCTTAGTAAAGGCCAAGAAGACTCCCTATGTGAAGATAAAGCTTCAACGGACACACATCGACATCAATCTATGTCCGAAAAAGGAAAGGAAAGCTTCCCGGGGTCCCAGAACACGAAAACTGGACAAAACAGGCCAGGACCACGGTCCCAAAAGTGGGACGGCCGTCCTAACTGCAATTAAGCAGTTGGGACGCGCGTCCCGAATGTGGGACGGCCGTCCCAAACCCAGTTTAAGTGGGACGGCCGTCCCGGCCTTCCTGGGGGTCCCGTTCTGTGTAAATTTGCCATTTGGGACGGCCATCCCAGTCCAGACGGCCGTCCCAACCCAGACGGCCGTCCCAAAGTGCGCCAGCTGTGAAAAACTATAAATAGGAGGCTCATTTGCCACTTTTTCACACCACAGACACTCCAGAGAGCTCTGAAACACTTTAGAGCACTTGTCTACTTCTCTCCCTCTCTCGAATGATCTTTCCGATTGCCTTCAATAGGTAACAATCGGTTAAGGAATTATATTCCGGCATTTGATTCTTCTTTAAATTTTTAGTAGAGTCGATCTTGTATTGGTGAGGAGAGTCTGTGTAGAGAGAGGGTTGCCAAAACGCATCCTCACAGCTCGAGATTCTCAATATAAAGCTTGCTACGGAGGTTCTTTTCAATTCCCTTCTCTTTTATTGTTTTATTTATTGTTTTATTGTTTTATTTAGCTTTATTATGTCATATAGAATAGGATCATGTAGACATGCTATTTTAATATCTCTTTTATTGCTTTATTTAGATTTATTCATCATTTTATGTATGTAACTTAGAATAAAATCATGTAGATAGCCATTTAATATTATGTAATAAAATAGGGTAATCGCGTAATTTCTCGTAGTCTTTATTTAAATGAATTAATCTGTCATAGGGAACCCGAAAGGGGCGTTGTGGGGTGCTAACACCTTCCCCACACGTAACTAACTCCCTTACCCAACTCTGGTTATAATGGCCAAGTGCGGTTTTTCTTAAAATCAACATTTTTTCCTTTTCCAATGTTTAAGGTCAAAACATTGGTGGCGACTCCATAAGAACCCCTTTTCGAAAACCCTTTAAAACAAATACGCGAGTCTAAACCATCTTTTCGCGACCGCTCGCATAAACGTTTCTAAGACGTCCTCCGGACGTCAGAAAGGGACGGCGGTGACACCCGGTTATCGGACAACCCAAGGACGACCTTTCGAAAACCTCGCCCCTAGGTTAGCCCGGTTATCAGACAACCTATAGGCGTTGTAACCACCCATAAAAAATGCGAAAATCAAGAGGGTCGAAACCATCGCGTCGCTCCGACCGCCTCTCTTCTTTTTGACGGCGGTGACAGATGGTGACTTCACTGGGGAAGCCTCGAGAGTTGATCCCATTTAGTGATGGGCCGGGTCAAAAATAAATAAACCAAGAAAATAACGCTTTTGCCCTTAACTTGTATTATAACATGTTTTACGGTTTGGCTTTAATAACTGTTGCTTGTGTTATACTTACGCAATTGTGTGAAATACAAACTGTACACAAACCCTTGCACACTACAGTTCCCTCTATACCCGGGGGCAAGTGAGAAATCCATAGGGAGTGGGTGGCAGGTATGGTTCGCTGTAGTGAGGGCCTTGAGCCCACCAATGTGATCGGAAACCACCACTCAAGGTGATAACCTTCCTCTTTTGGCAACAAGACTGACTATGGCCTTAGTGCTAAGCATGGTCGGACGGCTGGAGAGTGGGGACCCTATAATGGGGGCACCTTAGGGGCCTTAGCCTGGTGAGAACAGTTAGAACCAACCCTCGCGAATGCACTTTTCTGCAGGAAAACCCTACCTCGTGATAAAAACGAATTCTCGCCTGTTCGTGGATGACCGAATTGTGTGTGCATATTGTTTGTTGCATTTGTCTGTTGCATAGCATAAACAAACAACAAAAAAAAACCAAAAATATTTTCGCAAATAAACCCCCTTATCTCGAACAGTTTGCCTTTTAGCTAGCCTGGTTTCAGGTTCTTTGTTAGCTAAGTAGCCACGCAGTTCCGACAGAAGAGATAAGGGACGCTAACTATTCTTTCACATAAAGCCACATTTTATCTCGGACAGTCTACCTTTTAGCTAGCCTGGTTTCAGGTTCTTTGTAAGCTAAGTAGCCACGCAGTTCCAACAGAAGAGATAAAAGGCTATAAAATAAACAAATAAAAATAAAATTTGTTTCCAAAACAATAAATGGGACCTGAGTCATAAACATCCCAAACCATTCATATAGGTAGTTTATTTTTCGAGAAAAAAACACGTATCATACGAAACATGATAAACAGAAAATAAACACTCACATTCATTCAAATAAGCATCCTTTTCATCAAACATGCATTTTGGTTTTAGAAATGGAGGGGACTAGTAGGCAGCCAAAGAAGGTGGATATTCCCCGTTTCCATATTGAGAGGCTGGAACGGTTGAGCGCGACAATGCCATCAGAGGTCCGCGCTGACTTTGAAAAATCCTATGGACGGATTTTGGACCTGCTGAAGATCTGTGTCGATCAAGTGTTCCTCATGGCACTAATCCACTTATGGAATTCCAATCTGCGATGTTTCGAATTTCCGCAGTTCGACATGGTGCCCACCCTAGAGGAGTATGAGACCATGTTGAAATGGCCCAAATCAGCCGGGGTCCATGTCCGCCACGAGGCATACACTCCTACAGCACCAGTCGCTGCCCTTATTCAACTACCATTCCGGCAGAGTACCCTGATAAGGAAGGGGAACGCCCAGGGTTGGAAAGTATCAATGTTAGAAGACCACCTGTCCTATCTGGCTGAAAGGGCAGAGTGGGTCGCCTTCAACAAAACCCTGGCCCTTATAATTTTTGGAACGATCTTGTTCCCCTTCCACTTCGACACAGTAGATCAGGCCGTCATGGACGCCTTCTTCGCCTGGGACGTGAACTCAAAGAGTCTCCTGCCTGCAATCCTTGCCGACACCTTGCTCTCGGTGGAATTCTGCCACCAGAAGCAAGGAAAAACACTCCGCTGCTGCTCTTCATTAATATTTGTGTGGAGCGCCACGCACCTTTATGCCTCCAGCCACATGGGGATATTCCCCGACCCTTTAAGGAGCTTCTCCAAGATCCCCCTCCAACGACGCCTGACTTCAGAATGGAGGGACGAGTAAGAACGAAAGGACGCCAACAGTTTATCCTGGGTCTGCCCTTGGTTCCGACCCGGCCCAGTTCTCATCAGATGTGGGGACTATCCGAGCGTACCCTTGATAGGACTCAGGGGTTGCATAGCCTACTCACCTAGAGTAGCTATGAGGCAGCTCATGAGGACCCAAACTACTATCTCTCAGGGAGAACTCGGAGGATTGTGTTTCTTTGGAGACCCGTGCACAATCGCCAACTCACTAGCTGTGAGAAAAGCATGGGAGAGGCCAGTCTATATGGGGGATAGAGAGCTAGGAAAAGCTCGGGTGGCTGTCACCAATGACTACGAGGCGTGGAGAAAGAAAAGAGGGATGACTCAACCATCCACCACACCCACTACGAGCGCTAATAATGAAGAGCTGCAGGCTCAAATTAATGCCTTGACCCAGAGAATGGAAATCATGGGAGCCCAGATGAGGGCCCTTGAGGAGAGAGAACAAGCATCCATCCTCACAATTGACGGTCTGCAAAGGCAAGGCAAGAAAAAGGATCATGAAATAGAGCACCTCAAGGACCAGTGTGCTGACTCCAACGAGCAAGCTATCCGAGCATCTAAAACTGCCAGAACCAGTTCGGATAGCCGACTTCAAGAAATAACTGCCAGGTCAGCACGCCTTGAGGCCGAATCATCAAAGCAGACTCAAACGATCAAGGAGTTGTCGCAAGAGCTCGCCAAGACTCGGTTAGATATCCGCCAAGAGCGAGAGGCCAATCGGAGACTCAACAAAAGTCTCGCTGAGCTACGCTGCAAAGAGAGAGACGGGCTAGCTCAGTACGGCTAGCTGCTACAAGAGAAACACCGAGCCGTTGAAAAGCTCGATGAACTACAAGCCTTGGTCGTTCATCAAGAGGCGAAGATCAAAGAGGCTCAGCAGTATAGTGAAGACATGAGCCAAGCAGTCCGTAAGCAAAGCGAAGCACTTGCTCGTCACGTCCGGGAAGCTGAGAGAGAACTACAGAGGGACCAAGACCCTCCTGTGGGTTTCTTTAAAGTTTTATGCTTTTGCCAAAAGTTGCTTCGTAGTATAGAATAGGGGAATGTACACCTTCTGTCGAATAAATAAAATCTTCTTTATTCAAATGACTGTCTACTTGCATGCATAAACATTCATTTGCATATTTAATTTCCCCTCCTTCACACTTAATAAATAAGATAATAAAAAGGAAGGATTAACTGACACGTCTTCTAAATCAGAAGAATGGAGAGAAAGCCACTCCTAATAAAGCTTACCCCAACGGTCGACTCACCACAAGAGGAAAATAAGCCTCGGTCGTTGGTCCTCAAGAGTAAAGAAGAGGGGGCAAGGACACCAGTGCGATTATTTATGCCACGTCCTTTCCCCTACGAGTCAAATAAAGCTGTACCGTGGAGATACGGGGAATCTTCACCAATAAAAGAAGAAATAACAAATATAGCCGGCATTGGGGGCATGACTAGAAGTGGAAGAGTATACTCCCCCAAGGACACACAGGAAGATGTCCTCCAAAATAAAGGAAAAAATAAAGAGACCGAAGAAGAAAAAGAAAATAAAGAATCCAAAGAGGAGACAGAGGAATTACTCCAGTTCATAAGGCAAAGCGAGTATTCCATTATAGACCAGCTCAATCGCACACCTGCAAAGATTACATTGTTGTCTTTGATAATGAGCTCGGAATCGTATAGAAATGCCCTGCTGAAGGTCTTGAGCGAGGCGCATGTACCTCATACAATATCCCAAGAAAAGGTCGAGAGGATCGTTGGTCACATCACGGCAAGCGATCACCTCACCTTCACAGAGGAAGAACTCCCCCTCGAGGGGTCAAACCATAACAAGCCCTTGCACATCTCAGTCAAGTGCAAGGAATACCTCATCGCAAAAGTTCTTGTGGATAACGGGTCATCCTTGAACGTGATGCCCAAGTGCACACTAGACAAGCTGACTATCCAAGGGACCCGTCTGCACCCAAGCAGCACCATCGTTCGAGCCTTCGATGGATCTAAACGAGAAGTTGTGGGAGAAGTTAACTTGCCAATTCAAGTTGGACCCACTATCTTCGACGTCGATTTCCATGTAATGGATATTACTCCAGCATATAGCTGTCTCCTCGGCAGGCCTTGGATTCATGACGCTAAGGCAGTACCTTCAACGCTCCACCAGAAAGTCAAGTTCATAGTGGACGACAAATTGGTCATGGTCCAAGCAGAAGACGACATTTTGATCAGTGGACCGTCCACCCAGCCTTATGTGGATGCGGCTGAAGAGGCCCTTGAAACATCTTTTCAAGCGCTCGAAATTGCCAACATAGAGCGACTTCCCAAAAATACAAAGGTAGCCCGCATGATGTTGAAGCATGGTTACCATCCTGGCCAAGGACTGGGGGTAGATTCCCAAGGCATGAGGGAACCCCCAAAATTCAAAGACAATCCTTGCAAGAATGGCCTAGGATATGACCCCACTAAGGGCTGAGCAGAAAAAAGAAAAGGGAAGTCTCCCCTCCGCACACTCAAGCAAATTTTCCGAAGTGGAGGGGTGCAAGCGTCAAGAGCCACCTTAGTCGTTAAGAAATCTTTTTCTTCGTTTAAGGGATGTAAACCCCATGACTGTTAGAGACTATCCCCCGGGGCTAGCCCAACCCTCGGGCATTTCAGGGCACATATTCCCTTATTAATTAATAAAGAATGATTCTTACTATCTGCTTCTCTTCTTTCTATTTCTGACTAGACCACATAAATAACCCTGTCTAAGTAAACGAAAAAAGAAGAAGAATAAAAAGCGCATTCAAATAATCAACATTTACCATTGCTATTATCGTCAAGCTAGTTGATTAGAAGCACATAAAAATAAGGACTTCACCTCATCCATAAAGAAAGTCATGCTTCGCCAATATTGTGAACAAAAATCAATACACAAAAACAAAAAAAAGAGAGAAGCCCAGAGAAGCCAAAGGCCAAAGAAAAGGGCAAATTACCCGGTAGGAAACCCACTAAGGGGGCTACGCAAAAGATAGGGTCGACCCGGTAGGATACCCGAACAACAATAAAGGGTAGCCTAGGCAAAAGTTAGGGTTACAAAATAAGGTCCGCTAGGATTCTCCAAAAATTACAAAAAAGAGGGAATCTAGACAAAAGTTAGGGCCAAACACAATATCCTAGTTTGAAAACCCAAAGGGTGATCTAGGGAAATCAGCTAGCCATTAAAAAGCAATAGGAATAAAACCAAAAAGGCGCAAGTACAAAAAAAGAAGAAGAAAGGGAACTGTTTGCTTAGACAAAAGCTTAAACACCTAGGCCTAACCCTAGCCAACCATGCTTACAAAAACTCTATCAATAAAAATTAACCCTCTAAAACACAAACCATTGAATCTGCCTCTTTGTTTCTTTTCTCTTGACCCTCACATCAATATTCTAATAATTAATTTGGGAATATGGAGGCGTATAGTCAACAAGAGGATTGAAATCCCTAAAGCAAGGAAAAAGGGGCACTACATGACAAAGAGTGTGCTGCAAAAAAAAAAAAAAAAGAAGAAAGTAAAAAGGAAAAGAGGAAGAAAAACAAAATGACTCTTCGGTCACAAAAAGTCCGGCATGGTACAGCAAGTACGAAAGCACAAGATCAGAGGGCACTCGGCGCTACAAGACACATCGATTAAGTCCTTCTAAAAATTTAATCAAAATAGGCATTATAGGACATCAAACATGAAAACATTGCATGCATAAAAATGTTTTTGGACCAGGTCCTATTTTCTCTTTTTAAAAAAAAAAAAAAATCTTCCGTAATTTGAGACCGTTGTCTGGGTCGTCCAGACCGCCGTCTCGGTCCCCCGGCAAGACGAGAACGACGTCTCGACCAATGAGACCGCCATCTCGACTTAACCAAAATCGAGACCGCCGTCTCGATGACCCAGACCGCCGTCTCGATTTGAAGGAGACTCGAGACCGCCGTCTCGCCTTCCCAGACGGCGGTCTTGAACTGGAAAATTTTGCTATATATAGGGGGCGCGCTTGGGGGGTTCCTCACAACTCTCCTTGCCTCCAAAGCCTCCATTTCTCAGATTTTGCACTCCCAAGCATCCCCCTAGTCAACATGTTTGGTAGAAGCGCCTCCAGGAAGAGAAGGAACACTGCCGGGGCTAGCAGTTCTGCAGCACCGCCACCCCAGGACCCCTCTCAATTATCACCACAGCATCAGGCCCGCCTCGACAACATCTGAACTTATTAGTGGCACCCGATGCTCAGACTTGACTTCAGCATCCTGGCTGAATTTGGGTGGGAGGACGACGTCCGAGCCCACATAGACAGCATCGGGTGGGGCTTCCTGCTGCAACCACCACCTACACATGTGTACCCACAAGCGGTACTGGAATTTTTGGCCTCTGTCTCCTACTCCGAGGTCCGCTCCACGGTCCCGGGCCTGCAGCCCACTAAGATGGTGACCTATTTTATGGGTGGAAGATACCAGACCACCACCCTCGACGAGTTTAACATGGCCATTGGGTTCGTCCGGCCCAAGGACACAATGACCCAGGAATACCGTGAGGCCATCTGCTCCCGGCCCACCAACCTCACTGCCGCCGAAATGTGCCATGAGCTCACAGGAGCCACCACGCTGCCCACACTGATGAGGGGCTCCACACTTCCCCCAGCACTCCGCATCTGCCACAAGCTGCTGGCAGGGACCATTCATGGGAGGAAAGAGAGTCAGGGTAAGGTATCCCTCCCTGACCTCTTCGTACTTTATTGCATGAGCCAGAAGCGGCGCTGCAACCCCGACTACTTCTTCCTGAGAGCCCTCAAAGACTTCGGGAACAGATCAGCGGGGGCCATCCTCGTGGCTCCTCTCATCACCCCCCTGGCAGAAAGATGAGGTGCCCTGGCCGGGAAGAGCTGGCCTCCAACTTGCGACCCGAGTCCATCAACGGGTCAGTCCTGGTCAGCATGGGAATGCTGATACGCCGAGGGACCCAGTTGGCCCTCCATCCCACACTGGATTTTGTGCTGGACCTCCAGGGGCTCGTGGTGATGCAGGATATCCCACACCTCCCGAATTCCAGCAGCAGCAGCAACAACAACAACCACCACCGTACACGGACGATTTCGCTGGCATGAACCGCAACATGAACGATCTGCGCCGGCAGTTCGACCAAATGACGGTGCGGCAAGAAGCCTACCACACTCGGCAAGAGGAGATGTACCAACATCAACAGGTGATGCGGCAGGAATGGACAACATTTCAACAAGAGTACCGCAACGAAGTTCGAGAGCAAGCGGACTTCCGGTATCACCTCTACCAGTAATTCGCCCACGGATCATCTCCAGATGATAGCCCTTAGGGATGGTACTTGCCTAAATAAAAAGTGGTTGTAATAAAATTTCCCTATAAATAAAATTTTATTTCATGCATCTCTTTGCCACCCCTTTGCAAAATCCAGCGTAACAAAAAGCTTAAAAAGGAAAAAGGCATACGCTCAATAAGAAAAGCCAAAATCCTAAATCGCGAGAAAAAAGAGATAAAACCGTGAGAAAAAGGCAAGATTATGACAAGCCATCACCTCAACCAAACTTTGACTACCAAATCAGAGTCGAACAAAAAACAAGACTCATCCGACTAGTCAGCAAGAGTCGGATGATCACCACGAGGGTCAAAGACAAAGAATCCCCAGCAACCGACAAAGCAGGATGACCCACAAAATCCCCGACACAACCCGAATGACCATTCAGAAAGGACTAAGTACATTTACCGACATAGAAATCACTCCCCAAGGAGCCAACGCATGGGCCACCTGAACAGTAAGCGGCCACTACCACCAGTCCTATGCAGCAGACTGTACTAGCCTGATAGGGGGTTTATACCTATCAACCTGCGCACGCGTTGCGCCTGATCTGCGCTCGAGCCGGATCAGTAAGTCGCATTACCAGCCTAATGGGGGGTTCATACCCATCCAGTCCCACACAACGGACTGCAATTACCAGCCTGATGGGGGGTTCATACCCATCCAGTCCCACACAACGGACTGCAATTACCAGCCTGATGGGGGGTTTATACCCATCAACCGAGGGATCAGCTACCGTCAGAAGGAGTATCCTGAGGTTTTACCACGTGTTCACCGAAGGGATCGGCTACCGTCAGAAGGAGTATCCTGGAAGTGCACGAACACCAACATTTTCCCCAGAAGATCAACCGCCGCAAGACGGAGCATCTGAAGGGTGACCGGGCAAGTGGGTCAACTCCTTTACCTTCCTGTCAATCTGTCTGGCACAACAGGCCAACAGCTGACTAGTCAGGTAAAGGGGGGCCTTCAAATAAAGAGTAAAAGACTTCCTATTCGAAGATGGAAGAAGCCTAACAAGCCACTAGGAGAGACTATTAGGCCCAATACTAGGATAGGAAAGATTTTTGGCACAAAAATAAGGTTTCTCGCCTTTTTCGGGACGAGACCACCGTCTCGAAATCAAGACCGCCGTCTCGCCTCATGCAAATGGCGAGACCGCCGTCTCGCCACCTGCGAAGGACGAGACGGCGGTCTCATTTGGCGAGACGGCGGTCTCGGCCCTGTCAGACGAGAACGGCGGACTCGCCACTATCAGGTGCGAAAACCTATATATAGGGGCTCTCCCCCCCCTCATTTCCACACACCACACATCTTTTGCTCTCCCTTCTCTCTAAAACCTCTCTCTAGAATCCCTCTGACGCATTTCCAGAGTTTCTGAGTGCCTTTGTGAGCGTTTTTCGGCGTCTAGAAAAGTTTCCAGCGCTGTGTAGAGTGAAGGGCTGCCACAAAGCACCCTCTTTTTTTAAAAGAAATAAAAAGAAAGCTTGCTTCAGAGGTTTAAACTCTCCCTCTCCACTTTTACTACTTTAATTTTAAATTATGCAATAGATTAGGGCCATGTAGTCATAGTTTTAAATTCCGCAAAATAAAAGGGCAAAAGCGTGTTTTTCTGGTTTATTTATTAACAAAATAACTGGCCTGTCATAGGGAACCCGAAAGGGGCGTCGTAAAGGAACTAACACTTCCTTTACACGTAACTAACTCCCTTACCAAACTCTGGTTCTAATGACCAAAGTTGGTTTTTCGAAAACCAACGCCTTTTAAACCCCTTTTCCGATGTTTCCGGTAAAAACATCGGTGGTGACTCCACAGAACCCTTCAAAAATTAGTCCTTGGGTTAGCCCGGTTATCGAACAACCAAGGACGACCTTTCGAAAACCTCGCCCCTAGGTTAGCCCGGTTATCGGACAACCTATAGGCATTGTAACCACCCATAAAAAACGCGAAAATCAAGAGGGTCGAAACCATCGCGTCGCTCCGACCGCCTCTCTTCTTTTTGACGGCGGCGACAACGACCAAAGTTGGTTTTTCGAAAACCAACGCCTTTTAAACTCCTTTTCTGATGTTTCCGGTAAAAACATCGGTGGCGACTCCAGAGAACCCTCAAAAACTAGCTCTTGGATTAGCCCGGTTATCAGACAATCCAAGAGCACCCTTTCGAAAACCTCGCCCCTAGGTTCAGCCCGGTTATTGGACAACCTAAAGGCGTCGTAACCACCAATAAAAAACGCGAAAATCAAGAGAGTCGGAAACCATCGCGTCGCTCCGACCACCCTCGTTTTGACGGCGGCGACAAATGGCGACTCCACTGGGGAAGCCTAGAGAGTTGATCCCATTTAGTGATGGGCCAGCTTAAAAATAAATAAACCAAGAAAATAACGCTTTTGCCATACCTTGTATTATAACATGTTTTACTGTTTGGCTTTAATAACTGTTGTTTGTTTATACTTACGCAATTGTGTGAAATAAAAACTATACACAAACCCTTGCACACAACATTTCCCTCTATACCCGGGGGCAAGTGAGAAATCCATAGGGAGTGGGTGGCAGGTACGGTTCGCTGTAGTGATGGCTTTGTGCCCACCGGTGTGATCGGAAACCACCACTCAAGGTGATAACCTTCCTCTTTTGGCACAAAGACTGACTATGGCCTTAGTGTTAAGCATGGTCGGAAGGCTGGAGAGTGGGGACCCTATAATGGGGGCACCTTGGGGGCCTTAGCCTTGATGAGAACAGTTAGAACCTACCTTCGCCAAATCACTTTTCTGCAGGAAAACCCTACCTCGTGATAAAAACAAATTCTCGCCTGTTCGTGGATGATCGAATTGTGTGTGCATATGATTGTTGCATTTGTCTGTTGCATAACCAAACAACAGAAGAAAAATCACAAAAAAAATATTTTTGCAATAAACACCCTTATCTCGGACAGTCTGCCTTTTAGCTAGCCTGGTTTCAGGTTCTTTGAAAGCTAAGTAGCCACGCAGTTCCGACAGAAGAGATAAGGGACGCTAAATATTGTTTCCACATAAAGCCACATTTTATCTCGGACAGTCTGCCTTTTAGCTAGCCTGGTTTCAGGTTCTTTGTAAGCTAAGTAGCCACACAGTTCCGACAAAAGAGATAAGAGGCTATAAAAAATAAATCAAACAAAAAATAAAAAACGTCTAACAAAGTCAAATCATATTACATCATATCATGAGCAAGGAAAAACCAAGAGAGAAAATAAAAAATGAGAGCACATTCAGCATCATTTAAACAGAATCTCTCATGCATAAGCATATCCATGTTAGTTTAAGCACTCAACATGCATTAATAAACCTTTTTCGGGCATTCTAGAAAGTGGCTGGTCCTCTCCCCATCCGAACTCGTGCACAAAAAGCAAAGGCAATGGAAAACTTAGAAGAGCAAAACCGAAAGCTCACTGCGGAGGTCAATACCCTCCGCGAGCAAGTAGCCCAACTGATGGAGGTTGTACGCTAGGGTCAGAGTAAGGGCGAAGACCAGGCTGAACACATCCCTCACCATGAGAAAGAGGAAGAGGAATACTTCTATGACGGGAAGGATGCTAAGACTACACGCATCCTTACCTTAGAGGTATCTAAACAACAACTCTCTGCCCTGGAGGAAAGGCTTAAGGCGGTGGAAGGGCACAACTTCGACGTCAAGGAGGTGGCGGACATGTGCCTAGTGAAGAATATCCACTTCCCTCCCAAATTCAAGATCCCGAATTTCCCTAAGTACGCCGGGATGACCTTCCCAAAGAACCATCTTACGATGTATTGTCGTAAGATGGTCGCCCATGCTGAGAACGAAAAACTCCTGATCCACTGCTTCCAGGAGAGTCTGGCAGACACAACTCTCAATTGGTATATGCAGTTAGAGAGAGGGCAGGTCCAGAGCTGGAAACAATTGGCTGATGCTTTTCTTCGTCGCTACCGATACAACATTGATCTGACCCCTGATAGGTCAGATCTCAGGACTTTGAGCAAAAAGAGCGACGAGCCTTTCAAAGCATATGCCCAAAGATGGAGGGAAATGGCAGCCCAGATAGAGCCTCCTTTGATGGATAAGGAGACAGTGGCTATGTTCATCGATTCACTGACTGGAGCATACTACGACAAGGCAATAGCCAGTACCTCCAACCTTTTTTCAGACATAGTCACTGTGGGTGAAAGAGTGGAGCAGGGACTGAGAAGCGGGAAAATAGCACAGTCTTCCCAAGCTGGTGTCTCGTTCAGGAAGCCTGCTGGCAGGAAGAAGGATGAATCTGTGCATGCGATCAACTTTGCCACTCCTTCTTCTGCCTCACCAACGGCAAGGCAGCCTCGCAAGAAAGAGAGGAAGTTCACTCCAATCTCCACTTCCTATGGGATGCTGCTACCTCAGCTGTTGGAGGCTAAACTCCTAACCTGCATTCCTCCCAAGAAGCAGTTGGAGCCCCCCTACCCCGAATGGTATAAGCCAAACGAGAAATGCGCTTACCACTCAGGTTCACCGGGACACTCTACAGAAAATTGCTTGACCCTTAAGTATCGGGTTCAAGAATTAATCGATGCCGGGTGGATAACTTTCGATGCCTCTGCTTCCGATGTCGACGCCAAACCTCTGTCGAAGCCAGAGTAGCAGAAAGGGAGGAATGGGAGGATCAGCCATAGGGTGTCTGTTTTTTCTAGCTTTTCTCTATATCTCCTGCGGTCCCCGCCCGTGGCCGTAGGAATTTTGATTAAAAAGGGCTTGTACATACATTTTTATTAATACATGAGGCATTTTGTCATATTCATTCTTTTCCCTCTTCTATTTATTATTCTTTCAAAGATAAATTGAATAATAAAATCTATGACTAAAACAGAACCTAAAACACATCATGTCTGTGATTGATGAATCTCTGTGGACCCCGGGAACCGAAGGCGAATGGGTCGAGTCCGACAGTGAGCAGGAGACCATCTCTTCAGACATGCAAAGAATGCTGGAAAAGGAAACACGCATCATACAACCACATCAGGAAGAGATAGAAACTGTTAATTTGGGAGAAGGGGATGATGAGAAAAAGGTGAACATCGGCACCCAAATAGAAAGTAGCATAAAAAGGGGATTGATACAACTTCTGAAGGAATATATAGATGTATTCGCTTGGTCCTATCATAACATGTCCGGGCTTGACACGAGCATAGTAGAGCATAAATTGCCATTAAAAGAAGGGTTCCGACCTATGAAGCAAAAGCTCAGGAGAATCAAACCAGATTGGTCCCTAATGATCAAAGAGGAGGTACAAAGGCAACTGGATGCCAATTTCCTGGTAGTTTCCAAGTACCCAGAATGGCTGGCTAACATAGTACCCGTCATCAAAAAAACCGGGAAGGTCAGGGTATGTGTGGATTATAGAGACCTCAATCGGGCAAGTCCAAAAGATGAGTTCCCCCTACCACATATAGACACGCTGGTAGACCATACCGCTACCAACATGCTTTACTCCTTCATGGACGGATATGCGGGGTATAATCAGATTAAACTAGCCGTTGAGGACAGAGAAAAAACCTCCTTCATTACACCATGGGGCACATTTTGTTACCGCGTAATGCCTTTTGGGCTTAAGAATGCAGGGGCTACCTATCAAAAGGCCATGGTCACATTATTCCATGACATGATCCATAAGGAAATAGAGGTGTATGTGGATGACATGATTGCCAAGTCTAGAAATGAGATGGACCACATTCAATACCTCAAAAAGTTTTTTGACCGACTCCGGAAATATCAACTTAAACTAAACCCGACAAAATGCACTTTCGGAGTACGCTCAGGAAAACTATTAGGGTTCATTGTCAACGAAAGAGGAATTGAAGTGGACCCCGACAAAACCAAGGCAATTTTGGAAATGCCTACACCCAGAACAGAAAAGGAGGTCAGAGGTTTTCTAGGCCGGATTAATTACATTGCCCATTTCATCGCACAGTTAACGGATAAATGCATACCCATCTTTAAACTGTTGCGCAAAAATCAACCAACGGTGTGGAATGAAGAATGCCAACAAGCATTCGATAAGATCAAAACTTGTTTAACCAATCCGCCTGTATTGGTACCACCCGTTGAAGGGAGACCTCTCATCCTATATTTATCAATACTTGAAGAGTCCATGGGATGTGTGCTTGGCCAACATGACGAAACCGGGAAAAAGGAACGAGTCATTTACTATCTCAATAAGAAATTCTCAGATTATGAAACCCGTTATACACCATTCGAAAAAACCTGTTGCGCATTGGTGTGGGTCACTCAGCGTCTCCGACAATATATGGCTCGACATACAACATGGTTGGTCTCCAAAATGGACCCAATCAAGTACCTCTTCGAAAAGCCCATTCTAACTGGAAGAATAGCTAGGTGGCAGGTTCTCCTCTCAGAATTTGATATCATTCATGTCACTCAGAAAGCTATTAAAGGAATTCCCCTAGCAGATTATCTAGCCCATGGATCAACGGACGAATACCAGTCCTTACAAGATGACTTTCCCGATGAACATATCATGCACATCGAACACGAAGAGACCAAAGAAGAGGCATGGACCATGTTCTTCGATGGGGCCTCAAACATGCTTGGACACGGGATAGGAGCTATTTTGATATCCCCCGAAAAGAAACACATCCCTGTAACGACCAGGCTTAATTTCGACTGTACCAACAACATGGTCGAATAAGAAGAATGTGCGCTAGGGATCCAAGCGGCTTTAGATCATGGGGTTACTAAGCTCAAAGTCTTTGGTGATTCATCCCTTGTCATCTATCAACTCAAAGGTGAATGGGAAACCCGCAACTCAAAACTAATCCCATATCTAGAGTATATCCAAGACTTAGTTTCAAGAATGGAAAGTGTCACCTTCCAGTACATCCCTCGGGAAGATAACCAATGTGCTGACGCCCTCGCCACTCTATCATCCATGTTTGCCCTGGATCAAGAACATGAGATGCCAACCATCCAAGTTAAGCTGCATGACAAACAAGCTTTTTGTTTGACAGTAAATAGCGAGCACGACCAAAACCCCTGGTATCATGATATCAAGCAATATCTCATGAGGGGCGAATATCCCGAAGGAATCAGCGACAATGATAAACGAACCATTCCTAAAAGGGTCGTAGGGTTCACGTTGATTGAAGGAATCCTCTATAAAAAGAGCCCCGACTCCACTCTCCTAAGGTGTGTGGACCAAGAAGAAGCCCGAACCTTGATAAAAGAAATCCACAAAGGGGCTTTTGGGACTCACGCGCCTGGGCATGTCATGGCCAAGAAAATTTTAAGGGCAGGATACTTCTGGTCCACAATGGAAACTGATTGTCACCAATATGCCAAAAAGTCCCACAAATGCCAAATTTATGCTGACAATATCCATGTACCACCCGTACCACTCAGTACCCTGGCTACACCATGGTCATTCTCTATGTGGGGTATGGACGTCATTGGACCCATAGAGCCTAAAGCCTCCAATGGTCACCGTTTTATCTTGGTGGCCATTGACTACTTCACCAAATGGGTTGAGGCAGCGTCATACGCGCATGTAACCCGGAAAGTGGTGACCACCTTTGTCATGAAAAACATTATATGTCGGTACGACATCCCTCATAGGCTCATGACTAATAATGGGACCAATCTCAACAATAAAATGATGGAGGAATTATGCCAAGACTTCAAAATCCAACACCACAATTCCTCTCCGTACCGACCAAAGATGAACGGTGCAGTAGAGGCAGCCAATAAGAATATTAAGAAAATCGTCCAGGAAATGGTAGTAACCTACAAAGACTGGAATGAGATGCTTCCCTTCGCCTTACACGGATACCGAACGTCAGTACGAACCTCCACAGGGGCTACCCCATTTTCCCTCGTATACGGAATGGAGGTCGTACTACCAGTAGAGGTCGAAATACCCTCTCTGCGAGTTGTTATGGAAGCAAAATTAACATAAGCCGAATGGGTCCAAAGTCGGTACGATCAGCTAAACCTAATCGAAGAAAAATGGCTAGACGCCATATGTCGGGGGCAAGCTTACCAAAAGAAGATCAAGAAATCCTACAACAAGAAGATCAATCCTCGCACTTTCCAAGAAGGGGATCTGGTGATAAAGAAATTGCTTCCAACCCAGAAAGACAAAATCGGGAAGTGGACAGCAAACTACGAAGGACCCTTTGTGGTCAAGCGAGCCTTCTCAGGAGGAGCCCTTATCCTCACTAACATGGATGGAGAAGAGCTCCGATATCCTGTCAACTCAGATGCGGTAGAAAGATACTACGCCTAAAGACATTGCTCATGACCCGTCAGGATGAAAACTCGCAAAGAGCATCCTGGGCAAAAAATAGGGTCCACATTCCTCGCTAGGATACGTCCTAGGCAAAAATTAGAGGTTTCAAAAAAAAAGACAAAAACAAAAACAACAATAAAAAAAAAAAGAGCAATGATTACCTTAGCCGAAAACCGCAAAGGCGACTAAGGTAATACCTTCACAAAAGCAAGCGGACTTCGCATAGTCTTCACTTCGAGCTCGAACATCTCAACTAAAGGGACCAGGAAAAATGGGGAAACAGAGATCACAGATATGATTGTGGCACCCTCATACAGTATAGCAAACCTTGGTCAGCCCTGCTTACAAACTCTTTTGTAAATCCTCATGAAAAATAGACCATTTGCTTATATATCAACAAAAATTGTCTTTTCTTCTCTTTACCTACTTCTGTGAATGCCTCTGTATTAATGAAATATGAGCATGCATAAAACAAGCAATTCAAGAAAGCATAAAAACAAAACAAAACAGCACCAACCAGGGCCATCCCAAGCAAAAAGTACAAGGCAGTCTGCTAGATCGAAAACCCGCAAAGGGCGGTCTAGTCTAGGCAAAAGATAAGGCTTTCATAAAAAAGGAAAAAAGCCCACCAAAATATCTTAGGCAAAAAATCAAAACCCGCTAGATCGAAAACCGGCAAAGGGCGGTCTAGGCAAAAGATAGGGTTAAAACAAAAAATGCAAAAAATAGTCACGAGAGAACAAAAAAGAAGAAAGTACCGATCATTTTCTAGATGCCCTCAACTAAAATAAATTGCATCAATAGCATCCACACACAAGTTGTCGCACAAATAGGACTTTGTCAGAATCAAAACAAACAAACACACTTCATAACCAAAAAGACATTCATGCTTGCATAGAGGTACCCCGATAAGACTCTGTCAATCATGTATCCAACCAATAAATTTCAAACAACCAAATAAGAGTCGAACAACAAACAAAGACCGCCTGACCAGCCAGCAAGAGTCGGATGATTACCACAAAAGATCAAAATCAAAAGAATCCCCAGCAAACAAGCAAGCTGGATGAGCACCCACCAAATCCCCGGCGCAGACCGGACAACCATATCTCCGAAGAAAAATCAACAAAAAGTACATCTCAATGCACGGCGCATGGGCCACCTGAACAGTAAGCCGCCACTACCACCAGTCCTACGCAGTGGACTGTACCAGCCAGATAGGGGGTTCATACCTATCAACCTGCGCACGTTGTGCACCTGATCTGCGCTCGAGCCGGATCAGTAAGTCGCAACCACCAGCCTGATGGGGGGTTCATACCCATCCAGTTCGACACAGCAAACTGCACCTACCAGCCTGATGGGGGGGTTTATACCCATCAACCGAAGGATCGACTACCGTCAGAAGGAGTATCCTGAGGTTCTACCACGTGTCCACCGAAGGGATCGACTACCGTCAGAAGGAGTATCCCGGAAGTGCACGAACACAAGTTTTCCCCAGAAGATCAATCGCCGCAAGACGGAACATCCGAAGGGCAACCGGGCAAGAGGGTCAACTCCTTTACCCTCCAGTCGATCTCCTTGGCACAAAAGGCCAACAGTCGACCAGTCGGGTAAAGGGGGGGCAGCTGTAGACCCCAAATCTTGCCCGGTCTCACAATAAAGATCAGAAGACCTCCTTTCCGAAGATGGACGAAGCCTAAGAAGCCACTAGGAGAGACTATTAGGCCCCATACTAGGATAGGAGGGATTTTTGGCACAAAAATAAGGATTTTCGCCTTTTAGGGTCGAGATCGCCGTCTCGCCTAGCGCAAGTGGCAAAACCGTCGTCTCAAAATCGAGACTGTCGTCTCACCTAGTGCAAGTGGCGAGACCGCCATCTCGCCTAGTGCAGGTGGCGAGACCGCCGTCTCGTTTGGCGAGACCGCCGTCTCGTTTGGCGAGACCGCCGTCTCATTTGGCGAGACCGCTGTCTCGCCATTCATGCAAGGCGAGACGGCCGTCTGGAATGTCGAGACGGCCGTCTCGACCTTGTCAAATGAGACGGCCGTCTCGACCTGACAGGCGCGAATCCCTATAAATAGGGCCTCCCTTCCCCTCATTTCTCACAGCTTTCTCACTCTCTCTCTAGTCACATCAATAGTTTCTCTCTCTAGAATCCCTCCGACGCATTTTCAGAGCTTCTGAGTGTCTTTAGAGTGTTTTTAGAGCGTTTTGAGAGGTTTCCGACGCTGTGTAGAGTGAAGGGCTGCCGCAAAGCACCCTATTTTAAAAGAATTAATAGAAAGCTAGCTTCGGAGGTTCCTACTTTCTCTCTCTATCTTTTATCGCATTTTTTAAATTACGCAATAGACATTAGGGCCATGTAGTCGTAATCTTTAAAATTCCGCAAAATAAAAGGGCAAAAGCGTATTTTTGCGATTTATTTATCAACAGAATAGCTGGCCTATCATAGGGAACCCGAAAGGGGCGTCGTAAAGGAACTAACACTTCCTTTAGCGTAACTAACTCCCTTACCCAACTCTGGTTCTAACGACCAAATTTGGTTTTTCGAAAACCAACGCCTTTTAAACTCCTTTTCCGATGTTTCCGGTAAAAACATCGGTGGCGACTCCAGAGAACCCTCAAAAACTAGCTCTTGGATTAGCCCGGTTATCGGACAATCCAAGAGCACCCTTTCGAAAATCTCGCCCCTAGGTTCAGCCCGGTTATCAGACAACCTAAAGGCGTCGTAACCACTAATAAAAAACGCGAAAATCAAGAGAGTCGGAAACCATCGCGTCGCTCTGACCGCCCTCGTTTTAACGGTAGCGATAGGTACGAATCTGCATTTTTCCTAGATTCTGATAAGTACCTACCCTCATCCGGTACAAACCTTATTTTATAAGGCTTTCGCTAGTACGAACCCTATTCTATAGGGCTCGTGTGGGTACCTACCCCCACCTGGTACGAACCCTATCCTATAAGGCTCTTGTGGGTACCTACCCCCACCTGGTACGAACCCTATTCTATAAGGCTCTTGTGGGTACCTACCCCCACTTGGTACGAACTCTATTCTATAAGGCTCTTGTGGGTACGTACCCCCACCTGGTACGAACCCTATTCTATAAGGCTCTTGTGGGTACCTACCCCCACCCGATACGAACCCTATTCTATAAGGCTCTTGTGGGTACCTACCCCCACCTGGTACGAACCCTATTCTATAAGGCTCTTGTGGGTACCTACCCCCACCCGGTACGAACCCTATTCTATAAGACTCTTGTGGGTACCTACCCCCACCGGGTACGAACCCTATTCTATAATGCTCTGGTGGGTACCTACCCCCACCCGGTACGAACCCTATTCTATAAGGCTCTTGTGGGTACCTACCCCCACCCGGTACGAACCCTATTCTATAAGGCTCTTGTGGGTACCTACCCCCACCTGGTACGAACCCTATTCTATAAGGCTCTTGTTGGTACCTACCCCCACCCGGTACGAACCCTATTCTATAAGGCTCTTCTGGATACCTACCCCCACCCGGTACGAACCCTATTTTATAAGGCTCTTGTGGGTACCTACCCCCACCTGGTACGAACCCTATTCTATAAGGCTCGTGTGGGTACCTACCCCCACCGGGTACGAACCCTATTCTATAAGGCTCTTGTGGGTACCTACCCCCACCTGGTACGAACCTTATTCTATAAGGCTCTTGTGGGTACCTACCCCCACCCGGTACGAACCCTATTCTATAAGGCTCTTGTGGGTACCTACCCCCACCAGGTACGAACCCTATTCTATAAGGCTCTGGTGGGTACCTACCCCCACCCGGTACGAACCCTATTCTATAAGGCTCTTGTGGGTACCTACCCCCACCCGGTACGAACCCTATTCTATAAGGCTCTTGTGGGTACCTACCCCCACCCGGTACGAACCCTATTCTATAAGGCTCTTGTTGGTACCTACCCCCACCCGGTACGAACCCTATTCTATAAGGCTCTTCTGGGTACCTACCCCCACCCGGTACGAACCCTATTCTATAAGGCTCTTGTGGGTACTTACCCCCACCTGGTACGAAGCCTTGTGGGTACCTACCCCCACCTGGTACGAACCCTATTCTATAAGGCTCTTGTGGGTACCTACCCCCACCTGGTACGAACCCTATTCTATAAGGCTCTTGTGGGTACCTACCCCCACCCGATACGAACCCTGTTCTATAAGGCTCTTGTGGGTACCTACCCCCACCCGATACAAACCCTGTTCTATAAGGCTCTTGTGGGTACCTACCCCCACCCGATACGAACCCTGTTCTATAAGGCTCTTGTGGGTACCTACCCCCACCCGATACGAACCCTGTTCTATAAGGCTCTTGTGGGTACCTACCCCCACCCGGTACGAACCCTATTCTATAAGGCTCTTGTGGGTACCTACCCCCACCAGGTACGAACCCTATTCTATAAGGCTCTTGTGGGTACCTACCCCCACCCGGTACAAACCCTATTCTATAAGGCTCTTGTGGGTACCTACCCCCATCCGGTACAAACCCTATTCTATAAGGCTCTTGTGGGTACCTACCCCCACCCGGTACGAACCCTATTCTATAAGGCTCTTGTGGGTACCTACCCCCACCCGGTACGAACCCTATTCTATAAGGCTCTTGTGGGTACCTACCCCCACCCGGTACGAACCCTATTCTATAAGGCTCTTGTGGGTACCTACCCCCACCCGGTACGAACCCTATTCTATAAGGCTCTTGTGGGTACCTACCCCCACCCGGTACGAACCCTATTCTATAAGGCTCTTGTGGGTACCTACCCCCACCCGGTACGAACCCTATTCTATAAGGCTCTTGTGGGTACCTACCCCCACCCGGTACGAACCCTATTCTATAAGGCTCTTGGGATGCTCTTTTTCGGCATTCAGTCTTTTGATTGATGAGTACAAACCCTCATCTGGTTTTTTTGGAGATGTGTTGGCGGCTTATTGTCTTTGATCATGCGCCTATTCCATGGGGAATGATTGATTTTCTTTTTTACTTTTCTTTTTTAGTCATCCCGCTTTCTCGGGGATTATTGTTTTTGGCTTTTCTTTTTAGCCATCCAGTCTTTGTCGGGGATTCTTTGTGTTTCGGCTTTTCTTTTTTAGCCATCCGGTCTTGCTGGGGATTCTTCGCTTTTTGGCTTTTCCTTTTAGCCATCCGGTCTTGCCGGGGATTCTTCGCTTTTTGGCTTTTCCTTTTAGCCATCTAGTCTTATCGGTGATTTCTTCTTGGTTGCCTCTTATTTTAGGCAAGAATCTCCTGGGGATTTGTGGTTTTTTTATTGTGCCTCTTGTTTTTGGGCATGTGCTTCAGCGATAGTGAAGACTTTACTGTTTTTTGCCTCTAAATAGGCCGATGTTCTGCTTGAGGATATTTGCTCTTGATAATACCTCTGAGTAGGCAGATGCTTTATTGGAAGCTTTGTGCTTTGACTTGTATTAACTCTTATATAGGTTGATTTCCCGTTTCTTGGGGATATCGGTTTTTTGCTTGCCTTAGGTAGAGGCTTTCTTGGGAGTGAAGAGTTTGCATTTCACTAGGGATATCCATATTGGGTGTTATAGGTGATGTAGACCCCAAATCTTGCCCGGCCTCCAAATAAAGTCAGAAGATCCCCTATTTGAAGACGGCCGAAGCCTAACAAGCCTCTAGGAGAGACTATTAGGCCCCCGTACTAAGATAGGAGGGTTTTTTGGCCCGAAAAATAAAGTTTCTCGCCCTGAAGGGACGAGACCGCCGTCTGGAAGGACCAGACCGCCGTCTCGCCTCACGCCACGGACGAGACCGCCGTCTCGCTTGTCCAGACGGCGGTCTCGTCACCTGAAAAAGGCTGAGACGGCGTTCTGGATTATCCAGACGGCGGTCTCGACTTCTGCCTAGTCAAGACGGCGGTCTGGCTTATCCAGACGGCGGTCTCGACCCCCTGCCATGGTCGAGACGGCGGTCTGGATTGCCCAGACGGCGGTCTCGACCCTGTCAGACGAAACGGCGGTCTCGACCTGTCAGGCATGAAAAACTATAAATAGGGGCTCCATTCCCCCTTTTCCAACACACAAAAACACAGTAGCTCCTTCTTCTCTCTAGATTTTCTCTCTCTAGAACCCCTCCGAAGCATTTTCGGAGTTTCTGAGTGTCTCTAGGAATTTTGAGCATTCTAAATCTTCTTTAGAATCCCTCTGAGGCATTTCCGGAGTTTCTGAGAGTTGTAGAGTGAAGGGTTACCGCAAAGCACCCATTCTTTAAAGAGAAATATAAAAAGCTTGCTTTGGAGGTGCATACTCTCCCTTTCTATCTTTACTGCTTTCATTTAAATTATGCAATAAACGTTAGGGCCATGTAGTCATAAATTTAAATACCGCATAATAAAAGGGTAAAAGCGCAATTTTCCAATTTAATTATTTATCCAAAGTAGCCGGCCTATCATAGGGAACCCGAAAGGGGCGTCGTAAAGGAACTAACACTTCCTTTGCACGTAACTAACTCCCTTACCCAACTCTGGTTCTAATGACCAAAGTTGGTTTTCGAAAACCAACGCCTTTTTAAACTCCTTTTCCGATGTTTCCGGTAAAAACATCGGTGGCGACTCCACGAACCCTTCAAAACCCGTTCTTGGGTTAGCCCGGTTATCGGACAACCCAAGAACACTTTTCGAAAGCCTCGTCTCTAGGTTAGCCCGGTTATTGGACAACCTAAGGACGTTGTAACCACCTATAAAAAACGCGAAAGCAAGAGGGTCGAACAACGATCGCATCGCTCCGACCACCCCTTGGTTTTTTTGGGAGGCGGCGACAGATGGCGACTCCACTGGGGAATCCTAGAGAGTTGATCCCATTTAGTGATGGACTGGCTTAAAAATAATTAAACCAAAAAAATAGTGCTTTTACCCTGTCTTGTATTATAACATGCTTTATTGTTTGGCTTTCAAATAAATGTTGCTTGTTTATACTTACGCAATTGATTGAAATATAAACTGCACACAAACCCTTGCACACTACAGTTCCCTCTATACCCGGGGGCAAGTGAGATAACCATAGGGAGTGGGTGGCAGGTATGGTTCGCTGTAGTTAGGGCCTTGTGCCCACCAGTGTGATCGGAAACCACCACTCAAGGTGATAACCTTCCTCTTTTGGCAACAAGACCGACTCTGGCCTTAGCGCTGAGCATGGTCGGACGGCTGGAGAGTGGGGACCCTATAATGGGGGCACCTTGGGGGCCTTAGCCTGGTGAGAACAGTTAGAACCTACCCTGACCAATGCACTTTTCTGCAGGAAAACCCTACCTCGTGATAAAAATGAAATCTCGCCTGTTCGGGGATGATCGAATTGTGTGTGCATATGATTGTTGCATTTGTATGTTGCATGGCATAAACAAACAACAGAACAAAAACCAAAAATATTTTTCACCAATAAACACCCTTGTCTCGGAAAGTCTGCCTTTTAGCTAGCTTGGTTTCAGGTTCTTTGTAAGCTAAGTAGCCACGCAGTTCCGACAGAAGAGATAAGGGACGCTAAATATTCTTTCACATAAAGCCATATTTTATCTCGGACAGTCCGCCTTTTAGCTAGCCTGGTTTCGGGTTCTTTGTAAGCTAAGTAGCCACGCGATTCCGACAGAAGAGATAAAAGGCTAAAAAAATAAAAATAAAATCCAAAAACAAATAAAATAATAATAAACAAAATAAAAACATTTATAGAAATAATTTTGACAAAGTCGTCTCATTCATATTGCATCATGTCAAAAGCGGAAAAAACCAAAAGAGAAAATAAATGCATAAGGAGAGTCTGCATACGCATCATTTTAATAAACCCCTAAAAAATGGGTCTTAGAGGCGTTTTTTGGGAAAATTACTGGGCCAAATCCCCTTTGGGAATTTGCAACTTGATTCCTCACCCTTTTCTCTTCGTTTTGATATGCTGTGCGTCCAAATCGGACATCCCAGTAAAAAGTTATCGCACTTTGAACATCTATCACCCTTTTGTACTAGTGCATGCATAAATACATTCATTTTAGGGAGCACTAGATATCCCTAAGACAATGGCGAAAGAGGCCCCAAGCACATTTGTAGCCTTCACGACAAGGAAGGAACGAGTGTACTAAGGTGTGATGGTGACCCCCATTATACTTGTCAAATCTGTGATGGGGAAGAAACCATTACACCGAGGTGGGTATGATACCCCACAAAGCGTAAGCTTTAAGGAGGATACCTAAGCCATTGTCTTAAGGAATATCCATCTCATATATCATTCAATAAAAATCTTTTTGCATTCTAGAAAGCGGCTGGTATTCTTCATGCCCTCATCCGCATACAAAAAAAAAACACAAAATCCCAAACACTATCATACGTCATGTTAGAAAATAAAACATGATAATGTTTAGGAAAAAACAAACACTTGCATACATGCAGCCACCAAACTTCATCCTCATAACATGCATCTAATAATAGACAGTCGAAGAAGTGAACATTCCTCAATACCATGAAAAGAGGATCAGGGCATTCGCATGCCATACACGGGAAGTCAAAAAAGGAAATACGTACAAATTTTACCCGCCTATGGGTTCATTTAAGCTTCTCCGCTTTTTATTCAAAAAAAATGTACTTCATTGCATTGAGGAATGTACACTGTCTGGATGAAATAAATAAAATTGTTTGTTTTCATCATCTCTTCAACCGTCTATAATTGCATTCATTCATGCTCACTTTAATAATAATAAGATGATAAAAAAGAAAGGATTAGTCGATGTGCTTTCCATGAATCGGAATAAGATGGAGAGTAAGCCTTTCGTCATCAAGTTCTCCCCAATGGTTGATCCGCCCAAGGAGGATAACAAGCCTCAACCATTGGATATCCAAGTCAATAAAGAAGAGGGGGCAAGGATGTCATTACATTTATTTATGTCCCGAACAAAATAAAGTTGTACCATGGAGATACGCAGAAACATCGTCCAACAATGAAGATATCTCCAGCATAGCCGGCATTGGGGGCACAACAAGAAATGGAAAAATCTACACCCCCAGGAGTTATAAGACAATGCTCCCAAGAATAAAGGAAAAATAATAAGACCGAAGAAAGACATAATCCAAAGAGGAAATTGAAGAGACTTTGGATTCACGACGCTGAGGCAATTCACGATGCTCCACCAAAGAGACAAACTAAGGGTAGGCGACAAGCTAGTCACAGCTTGAACTAGAGACGACATTCAGATCAGCAAATCGTCTGCCCTACCTTGAATGGATGCGGCTGAAGAGGACCTTTGAAATATCTTTTGCCAATATGAAAAGACTTCCCCAACAATATGAAGGTGACCCACATAATATGGATATCGCCCAAACCAAGGGCTCATTAGAAACTCTCAAGGAATAAGGGAGCCACCAAAATTTAAAGACAATCCTTTAAAGCATGGCCTAGGGCATGACCCTACAAAGGATCAAGCTACACGGAGAAAAGGGAAGTCTCCCCTCTGCACCTCAAATCAGATTTTCCGAAGTGGAGGGGTGCAAGCGTCAAGAGTCACTCTAGTCATTAGGAAATCTTTTTCTTTGTTTAAGAGATGTAAACCCCATGATTGTTAGAGATTATCCCCCGGGGCGAGCCCGACCCCCGGGCATTTTAGGGCACATATTCCCTCATTAATTAATAAGAATGATTCTTTCTATCTGCTTCTCTTCCTTCTACTTCTGTCTGGACCACATAAATAACCCTGTCTAAGTAAACATAAAAAGAGAAGAAGAATAAGAAGCGCTTCCAAATAATCAACCTTCACCATTGCTATTATCATCAAGTTAGCTGATTAGAAGCACATAAAAATAAAGACTTCACCTAAGCCATGAAGGAAGTCACGCTTCACCAATACTGTGAACAAAAAATAAATCCACAAAAAAGAAAGAAGCCCAGAGAAGCCAAAGGCCAAAGAAAAGGGCAAATTACCCGGTAGGAAACCCACTAAGGGGGCTACACAAAAGATAAGGTCGACCCGGTAGGATACCCGAACAACAATAAAGGGTAGCCTAGGAAAAAGTTAGGGTTACAAATAAGGTCCGCTAGGACTTCTCCAAAATTTTACAAAAGAAGAAACCTAGACAAAAGTTAGGGCCAATACACAGTATCCTAGTTCGAAAACCCAAAGGGCGATCTAGGGAAATCAGCTAGCCATTTAAAAAGTAATGGAGATAAAACCAAAGAGCACAAATACAAAAAGAAGGGAAAGATGTTTGCTTAGACAAAAGCTTAAACACCCAGGCTTAACCTTAGCCAACCATTCTTACAAATCCTTTTATCAATAAAAATCAACCCTCTAAAACACAAACCATTGATTTTTACCCCCCTTTACTTCTTTTTTCTTGACCCTCACGACAATATTCTAATAATTAATTTGGGAATATGGAGGCGTATAGTCAACAAGAGGATTGAAATCCCTAAAGCAAGGAAAAAGGGACACTACATGACAAAAGTGCTCTACAAAAGAAAAAAAAAACAAAAAAAAAAGAAAAAGAAAAAGAAAAGAAAGAAAGAAATTACCCTTCGGTCACAAGAAGTCCGGCACGGTACAACCAAAAGTAAACGCGGCGAATCAGAAGGCTTTCAGCACAGCAAGACACGTCGGTTAAATCCTTCTGAAAAACTAATTAAAGTAGGCATTATAGGACATCAAACATGAAAACATCTGCATGCATAAAATGTTTTTGAACCAGGTCCTATTTCTTATTCAAAAAAAAAAAAAAAAAAACACCAGAAATTCGAGACCGCCGTCTGGACATTCCAGACCGCCGTCTCGATTCCCCTGCAAATCGAGACCGCCGTCTCGAGGAACCAGACCGCCGTCTCGACTCAGGCAAAGTCGAGACCACCGTCTGGAACCTCCAGACCGCCGTCTCGACCAGCAACCCAAACGAGACCGCCGTCTCGACTTCCCAGACGGCGGTCTCAATCTGAAAAATTTCCCTATATAAGGGGGCGCGCCTGGATGGGTTTCCTCACAACTCTCCTTGCCTCCTAAGCCTCCAGAGCCTCCAAAACTCATATTTCTACTCCTCCAAGCCTTCCCTGCTCAAGATGTTCGGAAAAAGTGCCTCCAGGAAGAGAAGGGGCACCGCTGGTGCTAGTAGCTTGGCGCCACCGCCAACCCCAGATCCTTCTCAGCTGTCGCCACAGCACCAGACCCGCCTGGACAACATCAGGAACTACCAGTGGCACTCCATGCTGACACTGGACTTCGGCGTTCTGGTCGAATTTGGATGGGAAGAAGACGTCAGAGCCCACATCGACAGCATTGGGTGGGGCTTTCTGCTGCGAACCCCACCCACACATGTGTACCCCCAAGCGGTACAAGAATTCTTGGCCTCCGTCTCTCTCATCGAGATCCCCTCCATGGCCTCAGGCATGCAGCCCACCAAAATGGTGAACTATTTCATGGGTGGGCAATACCACACCACCACCCTGGAAGAATTCAATGTGTCCATTGGATTCATCCGGCCCGAGGAAGCACTGACCCGGGAATACCGAGAGGCCATCTGCTCTCGGCCCGCCAACCTCACCTCCGCGGAAATGTGGCATGAGCTCACAGGAGCAACCACACTGCCCACTTTGATGAGAGGCTCCGCACTGCAACCGGCACTCCGCATTTGCCACAAGCTGCTGGCAGGCACAATCCATGGGAGGAAGGAGAGCCAGGGTAAGATATCCCTCCTTGATCTCTTTGTCCTCTACTGCATGCACCAGAGGCGGCGCTGCAACCCCGGATACTTTCTCCTAAGGGCCCTTAAGGACTTCGGGAGCAGATCCACGGGGGTCGTCCTCATAGCTCCCCTCATCACCCCTCTGGCAGAGAGAAGGGGGTGCCCTGGCCGGGAAGAGCTGGCCCGCAACCTACGACCCGAGCCCATCAATGGGCCAATGCTGGTCAGCATGGGGATGCTGATACATTGGGGAAGCCAGTTCGCCCTACACCCCTCCCTGGACTTCGAGCTGGATCTCCAGGGGATCGTGGCGATGCAGGATATGCCCACATCCCCCGGCTCCCAACAGCAACAACAGCAGCAGCAACAACCACCACCGTACACAGAGGACTTTGCTGGCATGCACCAACACATGAATGATCTGAGTCAGCAGTTCAGCCAAATAGCAGTGTGGCGAGAGCAGCAGACCCAGTGGCAGCAGGTCTAGGATGCTCGCTAGTAGGCCTTTCAAGCTCGCCAGGACAAGATCTACCAGGAGCAGCAGAGGATACGACAGGAATGGACGACATTCCAAGAGGACTACTGTGACGAAGTCCAAGAGCAAATAGACTTCCGGTATCACATGTACAAAGGGTTTCCTTACTCCGATTCCCCTGATGATAGCCCTTAGGGACTGCACTTGCCTAAACAAAAAGCTGTTGTAATAAAATTTCCCATGAATAAAATTTTATTCCATGCATTCTTTGCCTTCTTTTACAAAAGTCAGCGTAACAAAAAAAGCTTAAAAGAGAAAATGCATACGCTCAAGAAAAAGCCAAAATCCAAAATCGCGAGAAAAAAGAGATAAAACCGCGAGAAAAGGCAGAATTAAAACAAAACAACTACCTTAACCAACAAAACTCCGACTACCAAGCAAAAGTCAAACACAAAAAAAGAAGAGAAGAACCCGACCAGCCAACAAGAGTCGGATGATTACCACAAAAAATCAGAAACAAAGAATCCCCAGCAACCAACAAAGCTAGATGGACAACCAACAAAATCCCGGACGCAGCCCGGACGACCATCCAAGAAGTCCAAGAACATCTACCAACACAGAAATCACTCTCCAGTGAAACGGCGCATGAGCTACCCGAGCAGTAAGCCGCCACCACCACCAGTCCTACGCAACGGACTGTACCAGCCTGATAGGGAGTTTATACCTATCAACCAGCACACAAGGAGTGCCTAAACAGCGCATGAGAAACCCGAGCAGTAAGCCGCCACCACCACCAGTCCTACGCAATGGACTGTACCAGCCTGATAGGGGGTTTATACCTATCAACCAGCACACAAGGAGTGCCTAAACGGCTCATGGGCCACCTGAACAGTAAGCCGCCACTACCACCCTGATGGGGGGTTCATACCCATCCGGTCCCACACAACGGACCGTACCACCCTGATGGGGGGTTCATACCCATCCGGTCCCACACAACGGACCGTACCAGCCTGATGGGGGGTTCATACCCATCCAGTCCCACACAACGGACTGTAACTACCAGCCTGATGGGGGGTTTATACCCATCAACCGAAGGATCGGCTACGTCAGGAGTAGTATCCGGAGGTTCTACCATGTGTCAACCAAAGGGATCGGCTACGTCAGGAGTAGTATCCCGGAGGTGCATAAATACAACATCTCCCCAGAGGATTATCCGCCACAAGACGGGACGTCCGAAGGGTAGCCGGGCGAGAGGGTCAACTCCTTTACCTTCCTGTCTGCCTGTCTAGCACAACAAAGCCAACAACCGACTAGTCAGGTAAAGGGGGGGCAGCTGTAGACCCCAAATCTTGCCCGACCTCCAAATAAAGTCAGAAGACCCCCTATTAGAAGATGGCCGAAGCCTAACAAGCCACTAGGAGAGACTATTAGGCCCCCGTACCAAGATAGGAGGGTTTTTTGGCCCGAAAAATAAAGTTTCTCACCCTGAAGGGACGAGACCGCCGTCTGGAAGGACCAGACCGCCGTCTCGCCTCACGCCAGGGACGAGACCGCCATGGTCGAGACGGCGGTCTGGATTGTCCAGATGGCGGTCTCGACCCTGTCAGACGAAATGGCGGTCTCGACCTGTTAGGCGCGAAAAACTATAAATAGGGGCTCCATTCCCCCTTTTCCAACACACAAAAACACATTAGCTCCTCCTTCTCTCTAGATTTTCTCTCTCTAGAACCCCTCCGAAGCATTTCCGAAGTTTCTGAGTGTCTCTAGGAATTTTGAGCGTTCTAAATCTTCTTTAGAATCCCTCCGAGGCATTTCCGGAGTTTCTGAGAGTTGTAGAGTGAAGGGTTGCCACAAAGCACCCATTCTTTAAAGAGAAATATAAAAAGCTTGCTTTGGAGGTGCATACTCTCCCTTTCTATCTTTACTGCTTTCATTTAAATTATGCAATAAATGTTAGGGTCATGTAGTCATAAATTTAAATACCGCATAATAAAAGGGTAAAAGCACAATTTTCCAGTTTAATTATTTATCCAAAGTAGCCGGCCTATCATAGGGAACCCGAAAGGGGCGTCGTAAAGGAACTAACACTTCCTTTGCACGTAACTAACTCCCTTACCCAACTCTGGTTCTAATGACCAAAGTTGGTTTTCGAAAACCAACGCCTTTTTAAACTCCTTTTCCGATGTTTCCGGTAAAAACATCGGTGGCGAATCCACGAACCCTTCAAAACCCGTTCTCGGGTTAGCCCGGTTATCGGACAACCCAAGAACACTTTTCGAAAATCTCGTCTCTAGGTTAGCCCAGTTATCGGACAACCTAAGGACATTGTAACCACCTATAAAAAATGCTAAAGCAAGAGGGTCGAAAAACCATCGCGTCGCTCCGACCGCCCCTTGGTTTTTTTGGGAGGCGGCGACAGGTGATTAACTCCCTGAGGATATGAATTTGTAGTTTGCCTTTGCTAGTAGGCTCGCTGGGGATATTTTTTCTTTTTGGTGATCCACCAGGGATTTGATCGTTTTTCGAAGATCTATTTTGAATTGCCCCCTAGGGAGGATGGAGTTTTTGACTCCTTATTGGATGTTGTTGTTTGAGCTAGCTATGCGGATAAAAAGCAGTGGAATAAATAAGTGATAAGGTGTAATCCAAAACAAAAAAAGGAAAAGGTTTACTTAGACAAAAAAGCTTAAACACCTAGGCCTAACCTCATGAAGAAAAATGATTTTCAATGAGATGCAACATTTTAAGGTGCTTATCACAAAATATAATGGCCTATCAAGAGATTAAGTGCTTAAACTTAAAAACCTAATCATCTACACACCCACAACCTAAGTTATATCTATGTCTTCATCAAATCCACCAAGTGCTTCATATAGTCAACAAGAGGATTGAAACCCCTAAAGTGAAGAAAAAGGGACACCAATATGGCAAAGTATGCTCTCCAAAATAAAGAGCAAAGAAAAAGAAAGAAAAAAAAGAAGAACAAAAATTTTTATTCTTCGGTCACCTGAGGTCCGAAATGGTACAGCCGAGTACAGCAGAAGGAACAAAGATCAGAGGACACTCGTCTCTACAAGACGCGTCAGTTAAATCCTTCTAAAAAACTAATGAAATAAGCATCATAGGACATCAAACATGAAAACATTGCATGCATAAAATGTTTTTGAACAAGGTCCTATTTTCTTCAAAAAAAAAATCTCTTCTCAAAAGCGAGACCGCCGTCTCGCACGCCTCATATCGCCGTCTCGAATTGCACCAAAACGACCGCATCTCGACTTGACCAAAAATGAGACCGCCTTCTCGCTTGGCCAGATGGCCGTCTCGTTTAAAGCCAAAGTCGAGACCGCCGTCTCGAGGTTCTAGACGATGGTCCCGAATCCCGCAAATTCGAGACGGCGGTCCCGAGGTTGGCCGAAAATTCTATATATAGGGGTGCCTAGGGGGGTCTCAAACACTCTCTCCTGCACTCCTATCCTCCTTTCTCTCACTTTCAAGCATCCTACCACCAAAATGCACAGAGGAGACCAATCCAGAAAGAGAAGGGGTTCTACTAGACCCAGTAGCTCCACAACCCTCACTCCACAAAATCCCACACAGCTTTCACCATTACACCAGGCCCGCCTGGAACACGTCCGAGGGTACACTTGGCACCCCATGCTGAGGCTGGAATTTGGCATCCTCGCCGAGTTTGGGTGGGAAGATGACGTCCGCGCCAACATTGACAGCATAGGGTGGCGCTTCCTCCTCCAGTCTCCACCCACTCACGTCTACCCACAGGCGGTGATGGAATTCCTCGCCTCCATCTCCTACTCCGAGACTCCCTCCATGGTGCTGGGCCTCCCACCGACAAAGATGGTGACGTACTTCATGAACGGGATGTACCGGACCACCACCCTGGATGAGTTCAATGTGTGCATTGGATTCGTCCTACCCGAGGATGTCCTAACTCAGGATTACCAGGAGGTCATTTGCGCACGTCCCACTACCCTCACCGTCGGCGAAATGTGGGAGGAGCTGACAGCGATGCACACTCTGCCAACACTGCTGAAGGGCTCCGCACTTCCCCCCGCTCTCCGCATTTGCCACAAGTTGCTGGCTGGGATGGTCCATGGGCGGAAAGAAAGTCAGGGTAAGGTTACCCTCCCGGATCTCTTCGTCCTCTACTGCATGAGCCAGAGGCGCCGGTGCAACCCCGGCTATTTCTTCCTGAAGGCCCTCAAGGACTTCGGGAGCCGTCCCGTGGGAGCCATCCTCATGGCTCCCCTCATCACCCCGCTGGCAGAAAAATGGGGGTGCAGCGGCAGGGAAGAACTGGCCTCCAGCCTCCGACCCGAGACTATCAGTGGGTCTGTCCTGGTCAGCATGGGGATGCTGCTATGCCAAGGGTCCCGCTTGATCCTCCACCCCTCGCTGGATATAACTTTGGATCTCTGGGACATCGTATCAATGCAAGATCTCCCGACACCCCCAGATTTCCAGCTGCAACAGCATCAGCAACAGCAGCAGTACATGGACGACTTTGCTGGCATCAACCGCAACATCTACGACCTGCGCCAGCAATTCGACCAAATGTCCCTGAGACAAGAGCAGATGTCCTTAAGGCAAGATGCCTTCGACACGAGGATGGAGACATTCGGTCAGTACCAAGAGGGAATAAGGAAATACCTCGACGAAGCCCAAGACCAGGCAGAATTCCGAAGGCACATGTACCGGCAATTCCCCTCTTACAGATCGTCTCCAGGATCAAGTCCGCCGTCTTAGGGATAACAATTAAAAATAACTACAGTAACAAAATTTTTATCATAAATAAATTTTATTTTACCCATTTTTTTGCTCTCCTTTTCGAAAAATTCAGCGTAGCAAAAAGAAACTAAAAGTAAAAAGACTAACTCTCAGTCCCCCGAAAAAAAAAGCCAAAATCCGAAATCGCGAGAAAAAAGAGATAAACCGTGGAAAGAGGCAGGATTAAAACAAGTTAATTACCTTGACCAACAATTTTCGACAACCAAGCAGGAGTCGAACAACAAAAAAGACTACCCGGTAGTCACTAAAGACCGGATAACCCCCGGAAAAATCAGAACAACCCCCGAAAACTAGCAAAGTCGGATGACCACTACCAAAGGATCAAAATCAAAGAAGCCCCAATAGCTAACAAGCTAGATGAACACCAACAAAATCCCCGACACGGACCGGATGACAATTCCCAGAAAAGACAAAAACAAAGACAAGAGAACGCATCTCAGCACAGGGCACATGAGCCACCTGAGCAGTAAGCCGCCACCACCACCAGTCCTACGTAGTGGACTGTACCAGCCTGATAGGGGGTTCATACCTATCAACCTGCGCACGTAGTGCGCCTGATCTGCACGTAAATCGGATCAGTAAGTCGCAACTACCAGCCTGATGGGGGGTTTATACTCATCCAGTCTGACACACAGTGGACTGCAACTACCAGCTTGATGGGGGGTTTATACTCATCCAATCCTACGCACGATGGGTTGTAACTACCGACCGATGGGGGTTTATACCCATCAAGCACCGCAAGAGTATCGAGGTTCTACCATGTGTCAACCGAAGGGATTGTATCCGTCGAGAGGAGGTGCACAACACACTTTTCCCCGGAAGATCAACCGCCGCAAGACGAAACATCCGAAGGGTAACCTAGGCAAGAGGGTCAACTCCTTTACCCTCCGAGCCGATCTTCTTGGCTCGACAGGCCAACAGTCGACTAGTCAGGTAAAGGGGGGCAGCTGTAGACCCCAAATCTTGCCCGACCTCAAAATAAGACCAGAATACCTCCTATTCGAAGATGGACGAAGCGTAAGAAGCTACTAGGAGAGACTATTAGGCCCCATGTTAGGATAGGAAGGGTTTTCTGTATAAAAATAAGGATTTTCGCCTTCAGGGGTCAAGACCATCGTTTCGCTTTTCTGGACCACCGTCTCACCATTGCTGCAAGTCGAGACCGCCATCTCGTTTGGCGAGACGGCTGTCTCGCCACTTGCCAATGGCGAGATCCCTCTCCCGTTTGGTGAGAAGGCCTTCTCGTCTCTAGAAAAGTCGATAGTTTCGTCTCGCCAAATGAGACGACGATCTCGCCACTTTTACAAGTCGAGACGACTGTCCCGAATGGCGAGACGACCGTCTTGACCTGATAGGCGCGAATCCCTATAAATAGTGAGCGCTCTCCCCCTCATTTCACACAGTTCTTTCACTTTCCTTTCTACACTTTCTTCAAATTCTCTTCCTAGAGTCCCTCCGAAGCATTTACGGAGTTTCTGAGAATTTTTGAGAGCTTTTTATAGCGTTTTGAAAGAGTTTTCGGTGTTGTAAAGAGCGAAGGGCTGCCAAAATGCAGCCTACTTTTTAAGAGTATTAATTAAAAATCTTGCTTCGGAGGTTTCTTCACTATCCCTCTCTTTTACTGTCTTTATTTTTATGATTAAATTGCATAAAGGGTCATGTAGTCGTCACTTTAATTCCGTAAATAAAAGGGTAAAAGCGTCTTTTCAAAAGTTTATTTATAAAATAGATGGCCTATCATAGGGAACCCGAAAGGGGCGTCGTAAGGGAACTAACACTTCCCTTACACGTAACTAACTCCCTTACCTAAACTCTGGTTTTAATGGCCAAAGTTGGTTTTCGAAAACCGACGCGTTTTTACCCCTTTTTCGATGTTTCCGATAAAAACATCGGTGGCGACTCCATAAGAACCCCTTCAAATTAGTTCTTGGGTTAGACCGGTTATCGGACAATCCAAGAACACCTTTTCAAAAATCTCGCCTCTAGTTTTGCCCGGTTATCGGACAACCTAAAAGCGTTGTAACATCACCCATAAATACGCGAAAATTGGAAAGTCGGAACCATCGCGTCGCTTCGACCGCCTCTTTTCTACGGCGACGACATCACACTAACAAAACCATTAAACATACCATATAATATTTAAAGTTTATAAACATAATAAGAGGCTTTAAATAAATTTCTCCCCCTATTTTGATTATGATCAAAAAAATTGAAAGCTCCCCCTCGATACATGCATAATAACAAAAATAACTCCAACTCAAACAAAGCAAAGAAATACAAATTTTATTTCATAAAGAGACGTCATTACAAACAAAGAGATATGTGGAAGAGATTAGAACTCTTCACTAGCATCGCTATTAAACTGAGCGTCAAACCTATCCTCTAAATTACAGACCCTATCATCTACATCAGATATACGACGAATGATTTCCTCATGCCTGTAGACCCCTAATTTTGCCCGGTTTCTCAAATAAAGATAAAGGAGATCACCCGTAACAAGATAAAGCTCGTCTAGCATTACAAATAAGAGCCAAGGAGACTTCCTATATGAAGATAAAGCTTCAACAGACACATATCGGCACCAACTGACGACCGAAACATGAAAGGAAAGCTTCCCGGAGTCCCAAAACGCGAAACTGGCCAGAACAAGTCGAGACTGCCGTCCCAAAGTTGGGACGGCCGTCCCAACCTGCTCCAACCAGCTGGGACGCCGTCCCGAAGTTGGGACGGCCGTCCCAAGTCCCGGTTTAAGTGGGACGGCCGTCCCGGTTCCCGGGGGTCCCAGCTCGTGTAAAATGCCATTTGGGACGGCCGTCCCACTCCATGACGGCCGTCCCCACCTGCACGGTGGTCCCGAAGTGCGCCAGCTGCGAAAACTATAAATAGGAGGCTCATTTGCCACTTTTTCAGACCGCAGACACTCCGCAGAGCTCGAAACACTTTCTAAAACTCGAGCACTTGTCTATTTCTCTCCCTTTCTCGAATGATCTTTCCAATTGCCTTAAATAGGTAACAATCGGTTAAGGAATTATATTCCGGCATTTGATTCTTCTTTAAATTTTTAGTGGAGTCGATCTTGTATTGGTGAGGAGAGTCCGTGTAGAGAGAGGGGTTGCCAAAACGCATCCTCACAGTTCGAGATTCTCAATATCAAGCTTGCTACGGAGGTTCTTTTCAATTCTCTTCTCTTTTATTGCTTTATTTATTGTTTTATTTAGCTTTATTTATCGTTTATGCCATGTAGAATAAAATCATGTAAATAGCCATTTTAATATCTCTTTTATTGCTTTATTTAGCTTTATTTATCATTTCATTCATGCTATATAGAATAAAATCATGTAGATAGCCATTTAATATTATGTAATAAAATAGGGTAATCGCGTAATTTCTAGTAGTCTTTACTTAAATGAATTAATCATGTCATAGGGAACCCGAAAGGGGCGTTGTGGGGTGCTAACACCTTCCCCACACGTAACTAACTCCCTTACCTAACTCGGTTATAATGGCCAAGTCCGGTTTTTATTAAAAACAACGCCTTTTCATCCTTTTCCAATGTTTATGGTTAAAATATTGGTGGCGACTCCATAAGAACCCTTTTCAAAAACCTTGCTTTTTCAATGTTGAAGCAATGAACAATTTTTTAAACAAATACGCGAGTCTAAACCATCTTTTCGTGACAGCTCGCATAAACGTTTCGAGACGTCCCCTGACGTCGAAAGGGACGACGGCGACAGATGGCGACTCCAGCTGGGGAAGCTAGAGAGTTGATCCCATTTAGTGACATGATAAACTCAAACTAAGCAAAGATTTGAAATTACGCCTTTACCCTTCTGTATGTTTTTATTGTATGGCTTTAAATAACTGTTGTATGATTATTTCTGCAATTGTTTGAAATATAAATTGCACACAAAAACCCTTGCACACAACAGTCCCTCTATACCCGGGGGCAAGAGTGAATATCTATAGGGAGCGGGTG
>OY731404.1:67555712-67570298 GCA_963425845.1 Sphenostylis stenocarpa
CAAATTGCTTATCCAAAAGTTCTTCTAACTGCTTTTAAGTTCGGATAGTTCCAATGGAGACATTCTATATGGGCTTATAGAAATAGATCCCGCTCCTGGTACCAAATCAATACTAAATTCTAATTCTCGTTCTGGGGTAATCCCGGAATATCATTAGGAAAAACTTCAGGATATTTTCTCACTATTGGCACATCAACCAACTTTTCTTCTTTTATTCTACCAATAAAGACATTACAAATCGCTAAATCTTCATAATTGGCATTTTGAATCCTTGACTTTTCAGAATTATTTTTCTCAAAATCTCTAAACACAATAATCTTCTTACAAAAGTCTATAATGACATGGTTGTCGAGATAACCAGATCCAATCCCCAAAATAACCTCCAAGCTCATTTTAAAGGAAGGCGGAAGAGATTCACTACAAAGTTTCTACCATCTATACTAATGGGATACTCCCAACATGCTTTTGTAGTGATAACATGGTCATTACCCGAGGTATGCACAAACAAATCAAATGGTAATGCTATAGTAGGAAAATCCAAACGTTCCACACAACTATAAGAAATAAATGAATGCGATGCGCCTGAATCAAACATCATAGATAAAGGAGTATCTCTGATAATACATGTACCTCTAATTATCATGTCATAGTTAGATACTTTTTCTCTGCTCATTACAAAAACTTTACCCTTAGCTTTTGGCTTACTAGCTACCCCTCCACCAGGATTTCGGTTGTGATAGTTTACATTGCCTCCATCTCCTTCCTTCTTAATCATTAGATAGTCACGAGACATATGCCCAGGCTTGTTACAACTAAAGCATATTAACGGTTTTACTAGGCAATCTTTTCTGTAGTGTTCTCCTCCACAAGCAAAGCATTTTCCTCTTGGTGGGGCTGACATATAGTTTCCACAATTACCACGGTTCTGAGAAAACTCAATTGTGGGTCCCCTTTGACGTTGTTGTCTCTGATATGTTTGTCCTCTTCCAAATCCTCTCCTTTGATTACGTTGAGGCCCATAGTTCTTCATTACTGAAGACTCAGAATGATGTTCTTGAAACTTAGCAATCCTTGCTTTATGGTCTTCTTCAAAAATCTTGCATTTGTTCACCAATGTAGGAAACTCTTGAATTTCCTACATTCTTATGGATTCCTTAATCTCAAGGCGAAATCCATCGACAAACTTCACACACCTTGACCTCTTATTGATGACATTGTGGTAGTGGGGATGATATCATGAAAGTTCTTCAAACTTTTTCGCGTTTCATGGATCCTTGTGTCAGTCCGAAGAACTCCATCTCTTTCTTCTCTCAAACATCTTGTGGAAAGTACTTCTCCAAAAATCTTACTTGAAACAAAGGCCATGTAATCCGAAGCGACGCAATGGTTTTGATTGACTCACGTTTTTTAAAGAAGATGTTCAACGCCTTTAGGTTGTCCGATAACCGGGCCAGACCTAAAGGCGAGGTTTTTGAAAAGGTTCGATGGATTTGCCACCGATGATTTTACCGTAAACATTGAAAAAGGAATAAAAAGGCGTTGGTTTTAGAAAACCAACTTTGGCCAGTACAACCAAAGTTGGGTAAGGGAGTTAGTTACGTGTGGGGAAGGTGTTAGCACCCCACAATGCCCGTTTTGGGTTCCCTATGATGGACTAATTTATAAAATAATGACTAAGAAACTATACTTTTACCCTATTTATTTAACTACTTGCAGAATTTAAATATCTACATGGCCTTAATATCTAATGCATACAAGGAAAGCGGTAAAGAAAGCAATAAAAGAGAGAGAATAGAAAAGGAACCTCTGAAGCGAGCTTTTATATTAACTCTTAAAGAAATAAGGAAACTTTTTGGTTGGCCCCGCACTCTACAAGCACACTCCTCTCCCGGAATAAAATAAACTACCCTTCTACCGAGTGTCGGATGTCTCAAAAGGAGACTCCTTAACCGATTTCTACTTTAAACAGAAATCGGAAGGCTCTCAAACTCTGGAGTGCTCAGAGTTATCCCAAAGTCTTAAGAGAACTTCTAGGATGAGAAAAGGGATGAGAACTGTGTGAATGTTGTGAAATGAGAGGGGGGGCAGAGGTCCTATTTATAGGTTTCCGTGCCAATCAGGGCGAGACGGTCGTCTCAATCATTATCAGGCGAGACCGCCGTCTCGCCTTTGTAAGGTGAGACGACCGTCTGTCCCCTTGTGGCGAGACGTTCATCTCGCCTTATTGAGGTGAGACAGTCGTCTGGCCAAACGGGACCGCTATCTCGGGTTCTTAGCAAGATTTCTCTTTTTTCGTGTACAGAAGGTCTTTCTATCCTAACATGGAACCTAGTAAACATGCTTAGGGACCTAAAGAGGCCTTATCAATCTTCGAACGAAAGTCTTCTGGCTTTATTGAGAGGCCGAGAAAGATTTGGGGTCTACATGAATCATATGTTACACGAGTGCATGATATTAAGAAGTGGTAGAGTCGTAATGACAAATCAAATTTACAAGCTTCAGTACCAAACTCTACGGTAAAACTTAGTGTTAATACTAATGAGAGTCAAAATGTGAGCGGAAGTGAAATGGTTGAGGGCGAAGGAAATCAAAGTGGTCAAGAACCTATTCAGCCAACATATAATACTAGTAGAGGATCATATATGAATAGTGGGAACACATAAGCCTATAGGAATAATCAGGAAATTCCAATAGCGGGAGTATATCCCCGGGGAATGCCACCATGGCAACCAACTTCAGGTTCTAATAGGATGAATGATCGAAGTCAAGATCATTTGAGATTGGGGAATAATAGTAGGGGGAATATTTGAAATGGTCAAGGTGATTCTAATAATGTAAACATTGGAATATCCAATAACATGTTAGGGGTTATAAGACAAGAAATGGGTGATAGTAATCATGAAATGGTCAACATGTTATCTCAATAGATGACCATTATTTTAAATTCATTAGTACAAACAAATGTTGATAGTTTTCATAGGCTAGTAGAACAAATGACAAGGATAGGGGATGCACTTGCGATCCTTAAGAGGGATAACATAAAAAATGATGATATGCTAACAAGAAATAATCAACAAAATGAACCCCCTGAAAGACAAAACAATGATAATCAAGATATACAAAGGAATAATGGTAATTGGTAGAGAGATGTTAGGATGATCAATAGAGGTCAGGATGATCAATAGAGGTTAGGATGCATATCAGATTTTGCATGTTTGGGATATATAAGAAGGAATCAGAATAATGAGGGGAGTAATTATCAACAAAATGCTTATAATCAAGTAATCGGGCATTGGAATTAATCGGATGAGGGAATGGGATTGTTTAATCAACCATATTTCATTTCTCCTTTTTCTCATTTTGTGTTATAAGCAGAGTTTCTTAGAGGACAAAAAATCCCAAAATTTACAAAGTTTGCAAGTGATATTGGAGATTCTACTATCAAACACATAACTAGGTATCAAATTGAGTGTGAAAACTTATTAACAAGTGAAAGTTTAATGATGAAATACTTTCCAAGCTCTTTGACAAAATTTTTTTTTACTTGTTTCACTACCTTCCTCCAAATTCTATGTTTAATTGGGCACAATTAGGGAGAAATTGTCATGAGCAATTTTTTAGAGGAGAACCCAAGTTAGTTTGATTGATTTTATGAATGTGAAAAGATATCATAATGAAAATATAGACAATTACTTGAATAAATTTAGACAAATGCGATCAAGATGTTTTACACAAATCTGTGAAAGAGAGGTAGTGAGAATGACAACAACATGTTTAGAGTTTTCGATAAGGAAAAAGTTAGTAAATATGCTTTCGAAAGATATGACACAGTTAGTAGATAAAGTTCGGAGAATCGAACAGATTAGATATGAGAAAGAAAGGTATAATAAATTCAGTAAGGTGGTAAAAGGAGATAAAATTGAATATGTTGGATTAAATAATTTTAAAGAATTGTCGAATATTATAGAAGAAAATGAGGAACGAGAATTAAGTCAAAATGTAGCTGAAATCAAAATTGGTTCTCCTTATGTATGTAAGTTGTTACAAAAGAGTGAAGTTTTTGATAAAATGACAAACCGAACTTATAATTTTGATGTAACAAAGGTAGATAAAAATTTTGATATTATATTAAAAGAAAAGCAAATAAAATTGAGTGAGGATCATAAATTTCCGTCTTTAGAGTAAAGGAGTGGTTGAAAATATTGCAAAGTTTCATAATATAGATGGACATTGGACTAATAATTGTATTCATTTGAGGAATACCAAATAGAATGCTATTGAACAAGGTTGATTGAAATTTAAAGAGAAGCCAATAAAGGTGGATACTGATCCTTTCAAGGCTCATGTGGGGTACGTGGAAGTCAAACTTAACACTACTAATGGTGTTGAGAATTTGGTGAATGATTTAGGAATTCATATGGTGGACATCACTGTAGACGATATTAACCTGCAACATGTTAAATTAGATGATGATGATGATGATGATGATGAGGCTGAGTTTGAATTGGAAATAAAAGATTTTGAAATAGAAAATGATATATATCCTAAGGTAGATGATACATTGGCTGATTTTCTTAGTTCATAAGAAAGGAAAAGATGAATAAGTAGCATTATGTCTGAGATGTAGTGCAGTATTTGATAAAATGAGGCAAAAAAGCTCGAAGAGAATCATAAAGCAAAGAGTAATGAGAAGCAAAAATAAGGTGTGGAATGTTAGGATCAAAATTTACAAATTTCATTGAGGGATGACACCGAACACTTTGTGAATTATCAACCATATCAACAGATGAGGAAAGAAGAATGGGGTGGAAACAAAGTATTTAGTGATCGAAATACATATGGTCCAAGGAACAAAATTTTTTTTGACAGACTATCATATAGTCTTGATTTTCACACTAGATATCCTAAATTTCCAAGGGGATTTTGTCGTGGAAGCCCTTGGGTGAGGGGAAACGTGGCACAACTGATATAAAATAAAGTAAGGTGCAGAATTTTAAGAAGATAAGGTGCGTAATTTTAACCAATAAAGTAAACAAACCCAAGGAAAATTCCCACTAGACATTAAGATAGTTGCCTATCTAGATGTAAAGGTTCATTCCAAGGATTGTGGAGGGAGGAGGAGATGGAATGACACTAGAGAAGAATAAATACAATGGTTGGAAAAATGGACCAGCCCCTTGGATAAATAAATAGAGTGAAGAAATAAAGAAGAAAAGATGAAGAGAAGAGTGAAAGTGATGAAGATCTTATTGAATAATTTTGATAAAACGAAGATCTTGTGGATTTGATGAAGTCAAAGGCTTCTTGGGTTAAAGGGTAGAGTGATTAGTGAGTTTGCATCTATACATAGGTATAATCATTCATTTCTCTCTACTGCATGAGGTTTCATCATTTGAAAGAGTTTGAAAATGCCTCTAAAGATGTTTTAGCTGATATTGTATGAGCTTTATCAATTAAAATGTTCTTAAAACTTTCATGACATATTTTTAACCGATAGGTTTTCAAAATAATCAATTAAAATATTTAAAACATTCATCGGAACTGTTTTAATCGATATACATTCAAAATAATCGATTAATTTCATTAAAGTAGTATTTTGAAACCTTCTGCCAGTATTTTAATTGATATAAATTCGAAATAATCAATTTAAATCACTTAAGATGTTTTGAAAAGTGTTCTGGCAGCGTTTTAATCGATGTAACATTGAAATAATTGATTAAAACCACTTAGAGTGTTTTCTAATCGATGTAATCTAAAAAATGATCGATCAGAATAAGTTTCAATCGATGTAATCTCAAAAATGATCGATCATAATAGCTTGAGATGTTCTGTCGAATTTTAATTGATGTAAAATCGAATTAATCGATTAAAACAACTTAAGGAACATTTTGCTAACTATTTTAATCGATTAAAACATGTTGTTATCAGTTAAAATCACTTAGAAAGTTTTATGAAAGGTTTTGGCAGAATATTAATCGATTAAAATAACTTAAGGGACTTTTTGTTAATTGTTTTAATCGATTGAAACAGACATCACATCGGTTAAAATAAATCTGGAAAATGAACAAGAACATTTTAACAGATTAAAAGAAGTTTTAACCAATTAATCAAAGACTTTTAACAGATTAAAAGAACGGTTTAACAAATTAATTAAACTAGAAGTTAAAAAACTTTTCTATATAAACAAATTTGATTCAACATTTTAAAATATACTTTTTTAGCAATCAATCAAGCAATCATAAGACAGATTTTCAAGAAAGAATCATGCAAGTTTTGTGAAGTTTCTCAAAGTTCTTTCTTGAGGCAATTTTTGCATTCTTACTTGTGAAAAACTCATTCTGCAAGAGCTACATAATCCGGGTTTGATTATTCTAGTTTCTTCTCTTTGTTCTTTCAATTTCTTTACTGTATTGTGAGTGGCTGGAATTGTTGGGCACTGGTTTTGAAGCTGGAATTTGGCTGCAGGTTGGTACAAGAACTGGAACTTGGTTATTGGGTGGTGAGTGTATGAAATTGTTGGGCACTAGTTTTGTAGATGGAATTTGGCTACAGGTTGGTACAAGAACTGGAACTTGGTTCTTTGGTGGTGAGTGTCTGGAATTGTTAGGCACTGGTTCTGTAGCTGGAATTTGGCAGCAGGTTGGTTCAAGAACTGCAATTTGGTTCTTGGTGAAGGTTTAGGTGCAAGATCTGGAATTTGGGTCTTGTGGTAGATTGGGTGTATGATTGGAATCTGTAATCTGTAAAACATTCAATCTAGTGGAACTCAGCTGGAATTTGGCTGAGAACTGGACGAAGCCCTGTGATTGGGTGAACCATTATAAATCTTGGTTGTATTTCTCTAAACCTTACTCTCTTTAATTCTGTTGTGGATCTATATTAAATTGATTGTTTTTCTTGATTCAAAAAATAATCAGAATTAAAAATCTTTGAAATAGATAATCTGTATCAAGAAAAGTGCGATAATCTTTCAAAGATCAATTCACCCCCCCCCCCCTCTTGATCTCAGCCTCTTTTTCTAACAATTGGTATCAGAGCAGGGTCTTGAAAAATACTCAAGACTTTCTGTCCAAAATCTTTCATGGCTGAAAACAAATTACCTTTTTCTGAGGGTGCTTCAATTAATAGACCTCCACTATTTTGTGGTATAGATTATCCATTTTGGAATATTAGGATGAAGATCTTTATTGAATCTATTGATATAAATGTTTGGAATATTATTGAACAAGGATCTTCTGTTTTCAATAGAGAATGGTCCAGCTTGAATGATCATGAAAAGAAACAAATTCAAGATGATTGCATTGCTAAAAATATCATTACATCTGCACTTAACAAGAATGAATTTTTCAGGGTATCTCATTGTCAAACTGCCAAACAAATGAGGGAAATTCTTGAGATGGTTTATGAAGAAACAACAGAAATATGTCTGATGGCTAATTCGAATTCCCCAATATCCAGTGTAAGTTTTGATTCTTCAACAAGTAATATGAATTATATCTCATTACAAGATGTTTTTATGAAATGCATGCAGTAGCAAAATGATTAGAAATTGAAGACAAAAGATTAAAGAGCATGAACAGTAGATTAGAAAATAAAATCATTCTTCTTGAAAAGAAAATTCTTGATGAAGAAACTAATGATGAAAACCTGAAAATGAGTGAAAACAATTCTGGTTGCATGTGTAATGATAAAGAAGATTGCGAAGATTGTCCTGAATTACAAAAGAAATTAGCATATCTAATAAAAACTGCCTCTAAATTTGCACAAGGAAAAACCAGTCTTGATGTTATACTTGATTCTCAGAAATTGGTATTGGTTTCACACCTCTTGTTGGAAAGAAAACTAGAGCATTCAAAAAATTATTTTTCATACAATAAATCTGTCTCATCACCATTTATTACATGTTTTTATTATTTGAAAAGAGGTAATTCTGTCAAATTTTGTAGAATCAAGAAGTATGCTATTCCAAGAGGAAGAATGAAGTAGATTCCCAAGAATTCATTTGAAATAACTTGATTGGACCCGATAATTAAAAAAAGGGTACAAGATTATGCTAAATTTGTCTTGTAGGAACAAAAATCTGGAAATCCTTTGGTACCTGATCAGCAATTATATGTTCTGGTTTCATGAACTGATCATTTTAATTGATAGAAAACTATTTTAATCGATTAAATTCACTTAAAGAGAAATTTTGAAAAGTTGTTTGTACAGTTTTAATCGATTATTCATCGAATTAATCGATTAAAACCTCTCAGGTTTACAACTAATATTCCATATCTCTATTTTAATCGATTAAAAAGGATTTACATCATTTAAAATCATTAAAGAGTTAAATTTAATTGATTCTTTTTCTATTTAATCGATTAAAATTTTGTGATCATTTCATTAAACATATACAGTACAAATTTAATCGATTATTTTCTGTTTTAATCGATTATTACATTGTTGCTATTTCAAACCTAATATTCTAGATCTAATTAATTGATTAAATTGCTAGTTAATCGATTAATTCGTTCTTAAAAACTATTTTAAATATGGTTAATTGAAGAATTTCCAGCAAATCAAGATCTGATTTTCAAGATTCATTAATAATCAAAATCTGTGAAAAGAATTTAATGTATTATTTGACCAAGTCAATGTCTATCCAAGAACACTTTAGCTAATGTACCCACTGCCCAAAGCATGTGATTCTGCACTCAGTCAAGGGAACACGACCAATTAAAGCTGAAACATTGTAGGTCTGTCACTTGGACTTCAAAAATTTGGAATTCAAACTTCTATTCATCAATGAAAAATCAGGTTCTGAATTTTCAGTTTCTCCTCTTCTCTCTTCTCTCGCCCTCATATCCTGTCTCAGTAAAATTCCTTCTCAATTTTTTGATACAAAATGTTTAAAAGATCAAAATCAAGGAAGAAACATAAGGGGGAATCTTCCTCCACTGCCAATCCAAGTGGACAATTAGAAGCTTGGTTCGATGGTGACATTAGCAGAATGAATACCTTCATTGCTGAATTTAGTCAAAAGAAAATTGTAATTCCCAAGTTTATAAAGTTCAATTGGCTAGATGAAGAAGGATTTACAGCTCTAAGAAGGCAATTGAAAAGACAGAAGCTAAAGGTATATGTGATCAAGGATCACATGTTGAAAGCAAAGAGGTTATATAATTATAAATTGCCATATGCCATGTTAATTAACAATTTCTTTAGATATTTTGAAGTGGACCTTGCAAGAGAAAATGTAGAGACCCCTAAAGCATCAAACGAGATTGATGATTCCACTCTACGAAAAATGGGGTTCATCAAAATTGATGATGAATGGATCTGCAAGGCTGAGGTTGGAATGCTGAAGATGAAGATGATGAAGAAGCTGATCAAGATCAAATTCCTTCTTCTCCAACTGCTGAGGTTCCTGAGTCCATTGTTGGTCAAACCTCTTATGAGAACATGGAAATCATACCATACATAGAGCAACCTGACCCTGAGACTCTACTCTCACAGTTTGAACAAACCATGCTCTCTCAAATGTCCTCACTGCAAGAGAATCAAAGGAAACACATGCAAATGACCTACCAACATTTCCAGCAGACTAACACACAATTCTCCAACTTGTGAAATTAGATTACTTACATTTATACCAAATTGGAGGATATGCAATTGAATCAAGGAAACTGGGATGACTGATTTCATCAACAAGAGGGGTCCTTTTTCTATCATAAATTTCTTTTATGTGTTGTTTCCTTTATTTTAATCTTGTTGGTCTGTAATATTAATTGGTAATTGACCAGAAACACTCCTTGAACATTATTAAATATGATGTAGGTATTTAAATTTAAAATTAGAATTGAATTAGAGATCTTAGATAGACCAAATCACACATTTTGGTAGTTTTAGCTGATAAAAAATCATTTTTATCGATTAAATCTATTAACGGACACATTTACATAGATAATTCATACCATTTTAATCGATTATTTTACGAAGTAATCGATTAAAAGCTATAGGTTATGGATTTATATCAAATAAAATTGATTTACATCAATTAAATTCACTAAATTGAGATGTAACATTTTGGTTTTATGCGGATTTTTGCTTAAATCTTGATCTATCAATATTCATGCTTAAATCTTGATCTATCAATATTCATCTGTATAATTTTCAATTTTCTTTTAAAAACATCTTGTGACTATTTTAAATTTAGTATAAGTAACTTGTCTTTAAGGATCAAGACAAATAATTTCTTTAGTGATCTTGTTTCAAAAGGTGATTATGAAATTTTCTTTATAGAAACTGAGAAACAATTAACTGATATATTCACAAAACCTCTTGCTCGTGATCGGTTTTATAAAATCCGAATTGAATTAAGGATCTTAGATGCACCAAATGTCACTTAATTTTCATTTCTGAATGTTTTAATTGATATAAACCAACTTTAATCGATTAATTTCACTTATAATATTATTGTTCATACTGTTTTAATCGATTAAATTTTGATTTAATCGATTAAATGCTCTCAGGATTTTAATGTGCATCTATCATTCCTGTTTTAATTGATTAAACCATTATTTGTATCAATTAAAATCATTAACTAGAACAATTTAATCGAATGTATCCTGATTTTAATCGATTATTATTCTGCAAAACAAATTAAAGGCTTTAGTTAATGGTTGTTCTTGTAACATGCTACTAAAGCAAGGTTCCTTTATCTTTACACGTGTCTATTGTATTTATTAAAAACATGTTAACGAAGATAAGTTTGAATCAACTTTAATTGTTCTTAAATGAATAATACATCTCATTGGTATCATGAAATTCTATTTTTTTCTCTGATTTTACTGTTGTTTTAAGAATAAATTTTGTTCTCATAACATACTGCTTGTTTTATACCTTTCTTCCCTATTTTTTATGAAGTCAAAGGGGGATAAATGATTAACTTGAATACTCACTAATCTAGGGGGAGAAATGATTAATCTTGAATACTTACTAATCTATATATCCAAGTAATTTCTTTTGCAGATTAAGATCTTTCAAAGAGATGTTTGTCTTCATCAAATAGGGGAAGACTGAAAGTGATTAAGATCTTATTGAATTATTTTGATAAAACGAAGATCTTGTGGATTTAATGAAGTCAAATGTTGCTTGGGTTAAAGGGTAGAGTGATTAGTGAGTCCGCATCTATACATAGGTATAATCATTCATTTATCTTTGCTACATGAGGTTTCATCATTTGAAAGAGCTTGAAAATGCCTCTAAAGATGTTTTAGCTGATATTATATGAGTTTTATTAATTAAAATATTCTTAAAACTTACATGACAGATTTTTAACTGATAGGTTTTCAAAATAATCGATTGAAACCAATTAAAACATTCACTGGAACTATTATACACATTCAAAATAATTAATTAATTTCATTAAAGTAGTAAATAAAGCAGTAAAAGAGAAGAGTAGTGAAAAGAACCTCCGAAGCAAACTTTTATTACAAATCTTCAACTTTGAGGATGCTTTTTGGCTATCCTCCCGCACTATAGGGACTCTCTTCTCTCAAATACAAGAAAAAAACTTTAAACTATCGAATGTCGGATATCTCAAAAGATACTTCCTTAACCGATTGTTACCTTATAGGAAATCGAAAAGATCATTCAAGAAGTAGAAGAGTAGAGAGAAGTCAAGGTGTGTAAAAGTGTGTCAAAAAGTTGCAAATGGGCCCCCTATTTATAGTTTTTCGCTGCCAGGACTCTGGGACGGCCGTCTCAGCCTCAGAAAGGTGGGATGACCGTCTCAGCTACTTGCGACGACCGTCTAGCACTAGGGATGACCGTCTCAAGGGGAAAAATTGGATGAGACGTGCGTCTGACCCTTGGGACGCGCGTCTCAATCACTTGGGATGGCTGTCTCGATTCTGGGACAGTTGTCTTGAGTGTTTTCTCCAATTTTCGCTTTTTATTACTTTAGAAAAGCACTCCTGTCTTTAGACGGAAGTCAGTTAATGCTATTAGATGCCCGCCGAAGCTTTACCCACTTTGGAGCGGAAGTCTTCTGATCTTTATTGAGAGGTCGGGCAAGATTTGGGGTCCACACCTTCGTTATACTTGTCAATCCATGATGGGGAAGGAACCATTACACCAATGTGGATATGGTGCTCCGTGAAGCATAAGCTTTAAGGAGAATACCAAAGCCATCATCTTAAGGTTATCCATCCCATACTGATCATTCATTTCAAAAACTAAAATTAAAAATCCTTAAATTCATTTGCATTCTAGAAATTGGCTGGTTTTCTTCTCGTCCTTACCCGCACGCAAAAAGCTAAGAGGATGGAGAAATTGGAGGAACAAAACCGCAAGCTCACCGCTGAGCTTAATTCCATGAAGGAGCACATGGCGCAATTAATGGAGTTGATGCGCTAGCAACGCCTCCACAAAGAGGGTCCTCATAGTGACCATGCCTCTCATCATGAGGAAGAGGGGGAACCCGTCCATGAGCATGAACAGGGAGTTCATGTGCAGCCCGACAGAAGGGCAGTGTTCATCCAGCCCCCCAAGGTCCCCAAGCATCAAATTTCTACCCTGGAGGAGAGACTGAGGGCCATGGAAGGACACAACTTTGATGTGAAAGAGGCGGCCGACATGTGCCTCGTCAAGAATATCCATTTTCCTCCTAAATTCAAGGTTCCATATTTCCCCAAGTACATGGGAATGACTTGTACCAAGAGTCATCTTACAATGTACTGCCATAAGATGGCTTCATATGCCGATAACGAGGAACTCCTGATCCACTATTTTCAGGAAAGCTTGGCCGATTCGACCTTGAACTGGTATATGTAACTGGAAGGGGAACAAGTCCAAACCTAGAAATAGCTGGCAAATGCCTTCCTTCGTCGCTACAAGTACAACATCGACCTAACTCTAGATAGGTCGGATCTACAAGCTTTGAACAAGAGAGGCGATGAATCCTTCAAGGCGTATGCTCAGCGTTGGAGGGAGTTGGCTGCCCAAGTGGAGCCCCCATTGTCGGATAAGGAAATCATATCCTTGTTCATCAATTCGTTGACGGGTCCCTATTATGATAAGATGATAGGGAGCACGTCGACCCTTTTTGTGGATGTGGTGACCATTGGCGAGAGAGTTGAGCAAGGACTGAAGAGCGGAAGGATTTTGCAACCTTCCTCATCCAATGTGTCATTCAAGAAGCCCTTGGGCAAGAAGAAGGAGGGAAGCGTGAATGCCATCAACATTGCTACTCCTTCGTCCTCTTTGCGACCAACTAGGCAGCCATAAAATCAAGAGAAGAAATTCACTCTCATTCCAACCTCCTATGGGAGTCTGCTGCCAAAGCTCTTAGAGGTCAAGCTCCTAGCACGTGTCCCTCCAAGGAAGAGGGATCCACCCTTCCCCGATTGGTACAAGCCCAACGAAAAATGTGATTACCACTTGGGCTCTCTTGGGCATTCTATGGAGAAATGCTTGAACTTCAAGTATAAGGTTCAAGAATTGTTGGATGTCGGGTGGATCACTTTCGACGCTCCCGCTCCTAACGTGGACAACAAGCCTCTATCGTAACTAGAATGATGGGGTTGGATAAAGAAGACCAACTGATTAGGGCTCCATATGTTGTTAGCTTCCAGTGTATCTCTCGCGGACCCCGCCTGTGGCCGCAAGATCTTTGATTAAAAGGGCTCTGTAAATATTTCCTTTTTATCAATACAATGAGGCATTTTCATAAGCATTCATATTCTTTTTCATTCTTTTCTCTCTTATATTCTTTCAAAATAATTGACAATAAATTCTAAGCCTAAATAGAACCATAAAAACAATCATGTATGTGATCAATGAGTCTCTGTGGGATCCGAATGGATCGAGTCAAAGAGTGAGGAAGGAACCGTCTCCCCGAACATGCAAAAGGATGCTAGAAATGAAAGCTCAATATATACATCCTTACTAGGAAGAAACTGAGGCCATTGATTTGGGGCAAGGAGATGACTAGAAAGAAATAAGTATTGATACCCAAATCAATGATAACGTCAGGGAAGGGTTAGTACAACTACTAAGAGAGTAGGGGAACATATTCACATGGTCCTACCATTCTATGCCAAGACTTCAAAATTCAACATCACAATTCCTCTCCCTACCGACTTAAAATGAATGGTGCAGTAGAGGTAGCCAATAAGAACATCAAGAAGATCATATAAAAGATGGTCAAAACCTACAAGGATTAGCATGAAATGTTGTCCTTTGCCCTTCATGGCTATCAAACTTTCGTACGGACCTCCACAATAGCTACTCCTTTCTCCTGTGTATATGGCATGGAGGTCGTACTTCCAATAGAGGTTGAAATACCTTCCCTGCAAGTTATCATGGAAGCAAAATTGACAGAAGCTGAATGGGTTCAAAGTCGATACGATCATTTTAACTTATGAAGCACTTGGTGGATTTGATGAAGACATATTCGAGTTGATATAGTTTAGTTTGTGGGTGTGTAGATGAATAGGTTAGGAGTTTAGAACTTAATCTCTTGATAGGCCAATAGATCTTGTGATAAGCGCCTTAAAATGATGCATCTCGGTGAAATCATTTTTCCGCATGAAAAACTAA
>OY731404.1:67570398-67606020 GCA_963425845.1 Sphenostylis stenocarpa
GAGTACGATACCGATCAGTAAGTCTACTGCAAAGGCAAGCTTTAGACTCATATGCTTAGAGAGTCGTTTGCCTATGCAAAGGCAAGACCTGGCAAGCAAGAGCCAGCATCCCCAAAGGGAATATCAGCCTGTTCAGAGGAAAAGCAGTGCAACCAAAAGCCTTCACTTCCAATGAAGCATCTGCCTACTCAGAGGCATTATCCAAATTAACAAATCCTCAGTGGTTCCTGACTACCTCAGAGGCAATTAAAAAAAATCCCCAGCAATCAACAAGGTGGATGACTATTGGAAAAAGCCCAAATTCAAAAGAATCCCCGACATGCTAGATGACTACACCAGAAAAAGTCAAAAACATTCTTCAAACAAAAACTACTCCCGATGGAGTCAGCGCGTGACCAAGATCAGTAAGTCGTTATTGCACAGTCCAGTCCGAAGAAAGGACTCAAAACCAGATGGGGGTTCGTACTCATCAAACCAGAAGGGGGTTCGTACTCATCAAGCCAGATGGGGGTTCGCACTCATCACCATAGGGTCGAAAGGAATATCCTGTACAACAAAACCAGATGGGGGTACATACTCATCAAACCAAATGGGGGTTCGTACTCATCAAGCCAGATGGGGGTTCGCACTCATCATCACAGGGTCGAAAGGAACATCCTGTCCACATCAAACCAGATAGGGGTTCATACTCATCAAGCCAGATGCGGGTTCGCACTCATCACCACAGGGTTGAAAAGAACATCCTATGTACATCAAACTAGATGGGGGTTCGTACTCATCAAGCCAGATGGGGGTTCGCACTCATCACCACAGGTCGCACTCATCACCACAGGGTCGAAAGGAATATCTTGTGTACGACAAAATCAGATGGGGGTTTGTACTCATCAAACCAGATGTAGGTTCGCACTCATCACCAAAGGGTCGAAAGGAACATCCTGTGTGCATCAAATCAGATGGGGGTTCGTACTCATCAAGCCAGATGGGGGTTTGTACTCATCAAGCCAGATGGGGGTTGATACTCATCGAGCCAGATGGGGGTTCGCACTCATCACCACAGGGTCAAAAGGAACATCCTGTGTACAACAAAACCATATGGGGGTTTATACTCATCACCACAGGGTCCAAGGAAACACCCTGTGGATAACTTTGAAGAGGTCATCAAGACAACCACATTTATCGTCTGGAGGGTCAGCTATCGCATCGAAGGAGCATCCGAAGGATGACCTGACAAGAGGGTTAACTCCTTCACCCGACAACCGGTCTTGTAGCACATTCGCCAACAGCCGGTTAGTCGGGTGAAGGGGGGCAGCTGTAGACCCCAAATCTTTCCCAGCCTCACAATAAAGTTTAGAAACCCTCTATTTTGAAGATGGACAAGGCTTCATAGGGCCCCTAGTAGTGTCCACTAAGCTCCATTTAAGAAAAGGAGGGTTTTTTTAGAAAATAAAAATTAGGAATTTTGTCAAAAGCTCAAGAGGGCCATCCCGGATCCCGGACGGCCGTCTCACCTATCGATTAGCTCGAGACGACCATCCCAGATTATTTTTAGTCTAGGATAGTCATCCCAAATCCCAGACAGCCGTCCTAAGGCATTTTATCAGGCGAGACGGTCGTCCCATAATCCAGATGGCCATCCCAACTGACAAAGTTTGGGACGGTCGTCCCGGCCTCCTTGGTGAGCAAGCCTATAAATAGGACGTCGATTCTCACTGTTTTACACACTTATGAACACTCTTTCACACCTTCTCACACCTAAATACACTTCTAGGCACTGAGTAGTCTTTCCGATAGTCCATTTGGGCAAAATCGGTTAAGGAAGTCTCCTTTTGAGACATCTGGCTCTCGACAGTTTAATAATTTTATTGTTCGAGGGAGGAGTGCTCGTATAATGGGAAGGGACTTCCAAAAAGCGTCCTCAAAGTTTAAAGATTTATAAAAGCTCGCTTCGGAGGTTCTTTTCAATCCCTTACTCTTTTATCGCTTTCCTTTGTTTGCATTAGGAATTAGGGTCATGTAGATATTTAAATAAATACAGCAAATAAATAAATAGGGTAAAGGCATAATTTTTTAATCTTTATTTTATGAATTAATCCATCATAGTGAACCCGAAAGGGGCGTTGTGGGGTGCTAACACCTTCCTCACACATAACTAACTCCCTTACCCAACTCTGGTTATAATGGCCAAAGTTGATTTTCTTAAACCAACGCCTTTTTCTATTCTTTTTCATTAATTCTGGTTAAAACATTGGTGGTGACTCCATAGAACCCATTTTGCAAAAACCTCACTTTTAAGGGTAGTCCAGTTATCGGGCATCCTAAAAGTGATGACCATATTATTTTACAAAACGTGAGTCTCAACCATCGTGTCATGACTGCTCGTACCTTTCGTTCCCCCCTCGCGGGGGACGGCGGTGACATGGTTGATTAAATATACTGAGCCATCATGAATAAAATGAAACTGTGGGTTATGGTCATGCATTGCGGTTTATGCTAGAGGTTTGTTTTTAGTGAAATATACTATGATTCATTCTGAGACATTTCATCAAACACTTGGTGGTTATCTAATTTTGGGACCCTTATGACTAAATTTTATAGCATATACACATTTCCAATGAAACATTTAAGCCAACAATGTGTAAACACAAGCTTGATATCACATAAAAACTAAGTCATTGTCTCTGAAACATTTTATCAAATAGTTGGTATGCACCAGAACAGTTAACAAGTTGATATGCATTCGAGAATCCAAATCTAGCCACAATCACATATCAATAATGGTGCTTACTTACAGTAATCAAACGAAAATTAAGATGAAAGAAAATGACACAAAAAGTAAAGAGGAGTTTAAACCTAAGGCACCAAAAAAATGTAAACCTAAGGAAGAACAATGCACCAGAAATTCTGAAAACAATTCAAACCATGAAAATGCAATGCAAAGCAGAATCAAAATCACTAAGTTGGGTTTGTAGGTTACCTGATTTACGAAATGACAAAGAACAAGATGCAAGGGGAACGAACAGACAAAGAAATGAAAAATCTTGAGTTTTCAATTGGTGGAATGTTGACAGAGGACTTAAAATTGGGAGTGGCAGACTAAATTTAGAGCAATAAAGTCATGGAATAGAGGGGGAATGTGTGGAGCAACGTGTGGGCTCAGTGGGAGTTTGGGAGAGAATGCAAAATTGACTCATGTTTTGGGTTATATTGAATTTCTAGGATTATTCGCTCAAGCGAAACTACCTCGCTTGAGCGAAAGTGCTTAGGTTTCACGTTGGAGCGAACAATGAAGATTTGCTTGAGCGAATCTAAAAACCTGAGAGGTTGCACAGAATTTCGCTCAACCGAATCCCTAATCCCTTGAGCGAAAGATGAAATAATTTGAGCGAAAGTGGATTTCTGTTTGAGTGACGAAAAATAGAGAGAAATAATGTAATTTTGCTTGAGCCAGTAGTTTGTCGCTTGAGCGAACAAACGTTCCCATGAGCGAGTAAACATTTGCCTGAGTGAAAATATCAATGAAATTTGACTCTCAGACATGATGTTCAAATGCAAAACTTTCAACCAAACTTCAAGAATTATTTCCTCTCTTCTTCTATACTGACTCAACAATGACTTGATAGTCAAACCAAATATTGTTCAAACAAACCCGATTCAAAAATTGACACAATTCATAATTAACTAACAATGCACTAAAAACTTGAAATGCAAGAAAAAAATAAATTCAAAACATTGGGTTGCCTCCTAGGAGCACTTGTTTAACGTCATTAGCTTGACGCTTGTCTGCTTTATGGCTCATGCAGGTGAGTGATCAAGATGAGTCTTTCAACTTCACCTCCCAGATAAGCTTTGATTCTTTGCCCATTGACTGTCCTTGTGGGAATTAATTTATTCTCTTCATGTGAATAACTGTCATCCCACCTTTCTTAGGAACAACCTGTACAGGACCCACCCAACTACTGTCAAAGATGGGGTAAATCATGTCTGCTTCAAGAAGTTTCAGTACCTCTTTTTTAACAACCTCCTTCATAGTAGGACTGAGACGTCTTTGGGGTTGTGCAACAGGCTTGTAATCTTGTTCCATGTAAATCCTATGCATACAATAGGATGGGCTTATACTTAGGGGTGTCAATATGGGTTCTAACCCCTGAGCCAACCCGGCTCACCACAGGTTTAGGTTGGGTTGGGTTCAATTTTTTTTATTTCTACTAATTATGGGCTAAAAATGAACCCAGCTCACTTAACCCACAGGTTAAATGGGTTCGAGCCGGGTTATGGAGAGTTGGCCCGCAACCCACCAGTAATTTTAAATTTTAAAAATAATTATAATAATATACTAACCCTAATTAATCATTTATTTTAATTTTTAAAAATAATTATAATACTTTAGTAACCCTAATTGATGTTATCTTGTCTTACCTCGACCCTACATTGTTGGTTGTCACCAAAAGCCAAACCCTCACTTAAACTTGTTATCAGTTATTCGTTGCACCACTACGTTTGCTGCTACACTTGGGTCACTTGTCTTATTATCTGTCTACTGCACCACTACACCATGTCCATTGTATTTCTTTCAAAGGTAAGAATTTGTTTCATAACCTAAACTATTAGATTGATGAATCTTTATTTGAAAATTGTAGCATCTATACATTATTTGTTGTTTGTTATTGATTTATACGTATATCTCTTTAATATATGAATTTTTTACTTCTTTCTTTTAAATTAATTTACAGTATGGAATCTGAAACAATACATCAAAGTGTCAATGTAAATTGTATTGGTGATGATTTTATTATTAATGAAAACCTCAATGAGCCAATTTCGGTTAATAATGAAGATACCGATGTTGAGAAAGAAAGGAAGAAAACATAAGTTTCTACATCCGAAGTTTCTATATAATTTAAAAAATTAAAAAAATATGGGTTAGTGAGCCAACCCACCTAACCCACCAACCCGTGGTGGGTTGAGCCGGGTTGTAAAATTCCTGGCTCGCCAAAAAGTGAGTCGGGTTGAGCTCACCTATTTTCAGCTCAACCCGTGGTGAGCCAACCCGTGTGAGCCGGGTTGGCTCACTTTGACACCCTTACTTATACCTTTCAAATATGCTAATGTCCACCCTATGGCTCCCATATTATTCTGTAGAATTGCTATTAGTTTCTTTTCCTCAGTTGGAGATAATGCGTTGCTGATTATTATTGGTTTATATCTCTCTTCATCAAGAAATACATACTTTAAGTGTGGGGGCAATAGTTTTAACTCAACTTTGTTTTCTTCTATTTTCTCTTCTTTTCCCCAGTCTTCAATCTTGGCACTGTGGGTGACATCTCTTTTGCTTTATCCAAATCCATTAGGCATTCCTTCACTTCTGAATCTTCTTCCATGTCCAAAATGTAGCATCCTTCCATCAATGCTTTCTCTAAAGGGTCTAACTTGTATACTTGTTTTTTAGTTGAGATGAGTAACTCCTCCAAAGTGTCTATTCTGAAGCAATCTTGCTTGTCTTTCGGGTGTTGTACAACTTCAAACAGATTAAAATTAACTTTATCATCTTCAACTCTAACTTTCAACTTGTCATTGTTTACATCTATAATCACTTTGGCAGTCTTCATAAATGGCCTTCCCAGGATCAATGGGACTTCCACATCTTCCTCCATGTCCATAATTACAAAATTAACAGGAAATATGAATTTGTCCACTCTAACTAAAACATCTTCTGCCACTCCATAAGGAATCGTTATTGATCATTCAGCCAGTTGCAGAGTCATTCTAGCTGGTTTAACATCCAAGTCTCATATTCTTTTAAGCATACATAATGGCATGAGGTTTATGCTGACCCCTAAATTGAGTAATGCTTTTCCCACTAGTAATGCACCAATGGTAATAGGGATAGTAAAACTGTTAGGGTCTTTGGATGTTTTTGGCAAGGATTTTTGAAAAATTGCATTATACCCTGCTTCCAGTTCTATTGTCTCTTCTTCAACAAATCTTCTCTTTTTGGTGAGGATTTCTTTCATGAATTTGGCATATGTTGGCATTTGCTCCATGGCTTCCACAAAGGGTATATTGATCTGCAGCCTTTTGAATATGTCCATAAATCTTGTGAATTGTCTTTCTTTGTTTATTCTTGAAGGAGTCTAGGGGTATGGTAACTTCTTCACAAGTGGCTTTTGACTCCCTCTTTTTTCTTGGGCAGATTCATTCTTGCTGCTCTCTCCTCTTTTTATATTTTGTTTTTCTTCTCCCGCTTTGTTATTCTTATTAGGGAGATGTCTTTCTTTATTACTCTCCTCTTCTCATCCTTCATCTTCTTTTCCCAAAACCTCTTCTTCAACAGCTAGATTGTCATCAATCCCCTTACCTACAACTTTTCCACTCCTTATAACTATTGACTTACAATGCTCCTTGGGGTTGGTTTGTGTGTTGGCTGAAAAATGTCCTCTTTGCTGCTCAGATAAATGTTTAGCCAATTGGCCTACCTGGGTCTCTAAATTTCTGATCGAAGCCTCCGTATTTTTCTGACTAGTCAAGGAAGCTTGCATGAATTTCTCCAGAGTGTCCTCCAATTTTGTTATTCTCTCATGCACTGGAGGGTAATATTGTTGTTGTTGATATGGAGGTTGTTGATATGACTATTGTTGATATGGAGGTTGTCTATTAGATGGACCAGCACCCTGTTTCCACCCAAAGTTCTGATTCTGATTCCCTCTCCATCCTTGTGAAAAATTGTTCTGATAGTTGTTCGAATTAGGGAAATTTGCTTGTCTTCCTTGAGCACCCATATAATGAGCTTCTTCTGCTTGTAGGTTGCCTTGGTAAGAGAAGTGTCCATTTGGATTATCACCTCCACAAAAGTCACAACTCATTTGTTGGTTGGAACTGGATTGGACAACATGTAATTATTGAGACATTTTTGCCATTTGCTTGGTCAATTCTTCAATCTGTTGAGTCATAATTTTATTCTGAGCTAGGATAGTATTTGTGGTGCTAAGATCAAACACTCATTTCCTCTGAATTGGATGTCTATAATGTTGGGTCTGCTGGTTTGTAGAGGCTAGTGCATCAATAATTCTTGTGGCATGTTCAGCATCCATAGACATCATGGTTCCTCCTGCTACAGCATCTAAAAGCATCTTTGTATCAGGTCTCAGGCCAGTGCAGAAGATGTTCAACTGGGCAATGTCTTCAAATCCATGATTTGGGCACCTCCTTAACAATGATTTAAATCTCTCCCATGCTTCACAAAAGGGTTCATCCGCTCTTTGTTTGAAATTAGAAATGTCGAATTTTGCCTTGATGTAGTGGGATGCTGGAAAAAATCTATTTAGGAACTTATATTCTACATTACCCCAGCTAGTCAAACTCTGATTAGGATGTGTTTTTAACCACTCCTTTTCCCTGCCAACCAGTGAAAAAGAAAATAATCTCAAGTATGCAGATTCAAAATCTCCTTCTTTAAACCCCATGGTGTCAATCAACTCATAAAAAGTGGACAAATGAATATAGGGATTGTCACCGCCGTCAGAAGAGGCGGTCGGAGCGACGCGATGGTTTTTGATATGACTCGCGTTTTCTTTGAAAGAAATGGTTCAACGCCTTTAGGCTGTCCGATAACCAGGCTAGACTTAAAGGGGAGGTTTTCGAATAAGTTCGAGGAGTCGCCATCAGCGTTTTAACCTTAAACACTGAAAAAGGTAAAAAAGAAAAAGGCAGTGGTTTTAGAAAAAACCAACTTTGGCCATTACAACCAGAGTCGGGTAAGGGAGTTAGTTACGTGTGGGGAAGGTGTTAGCACCCCCACAACGCCCCTTTCGGGTTCCCTATGATGGACTAACTTAGAAAATAAACACTTGAAGAAATTACATTTTTACCCTATTGTTTGATCTACTTGCAGAATTTAAATATCTACATGGCTCTATTATCTAATGCACACAAAGAAAGCAGTAAAAAAAGATAGAGAATAGAGAAGGAACCTCCGAAGCGAGCTTTATATTAACTCTTCAAAAACGTGAGGACGCTTTTTGGCAGTCCCCGCACTCTACAAACACGCTCTTCCTGCAAAATAGAGAAAAGTCACTCTACCGAGGGTCGGATGTCTCAAAGAGAGACTTCCTTAATCGATTTCAACCTTAACGAAAATCGGAAAGCTCCCTCGAACCCCGGAATAATGCTCAGGGTCACTCTCAAGTGCCAAAAGGCTTCCAAGAGAGTGGAGGAGTGTGAAAGGTGTGAAAAATCGGAGAAATGAGGCTCCTATTTATAGGGATTCGGGCCTGCAAAAGGTGGACGGCCGTCTGGACAAAGCGGACGACCGTCCATGGCAAAAAGTGGCCATGGACGGCCATCCATACAGTGTGGACGGTCGTCCATGGCAACTTTTGGCCATGGACGGTCGTCCAAGCTAAGTGGACGGCCATCCATGGCCTTAAAGTTTCCATGGACGCCCATCTTCTTGTCCTGGACGGCCATCTGCCTGTTCTGGACGGCCATCCGCCTGTTCTGGACGAGCATCTACTGTCTCCGGCGGATTTCTCGATTTTTATTGCCTCTGAAAACCCTTCCTATTCTAAATGGAACCTAGAACAAGCTACTAGGGACTTGATAAAGTCTTAACCATCTTCGAAACGGGCGATCTTCAGCTTTATTAGGGAGCCGGACAAGATTTGGGGTCTACAGCTGCCCCCCCTTTATACGACCAATTGACCATGGGTTAACATACCATGAGGTCAATTGGCGGGTGAAGGAGTTAACCCTCTTGCTCGGTTGTCTTCTGGATGCTCCTCTTGTTGTGGAGGCTGACCCTTCGGACGATATGCTGTGAGGCTTCAGGATGCTCCTTCGGTGCGATAGCTGACCCTTCGGCTGACACGTAGAGAATTTCGGGATGCTCCTTCGATGCGGTAGCTGACCCCTCGGTTTGATGAGTATGAACCCCCATCAGGTTAGATGCCTCAGGATGCTCCTTCGACGCGATAGCTGACCCTTTGGACGATATGTTGTGATGCTTCAGGATGCTCCTTTGGTGCGGTAGCTGACCCTTCGGCTGACACGTAGAGAATTTTGGGATGCTCCTTCGATGCGGTAGCTGACCCCTCGATTTGATGAGTATGAACCCCCATCAGGTTAGATGCTTCAGGATGCTCCTTCGACGCGGTAGCTGACCCTTTGGCTGTGGTGGCGGCTTACTGCTTCTGGTCATGTGCCGGCTTTTCCTGTGTGCAGGTCTTCGTCTTCAGGTCTTTCCCTTTCCCGAAGTGGTGGTGGCAACTTACTATTTCCGATCATGCACCGGTTTTGCCTGTGTGCAGGTCTTCGTCTTCAGGTCTTTCCCTTTCCTGAATAGGTGGTGGCGGCTTACTGTTTCCGATCATGCGCCAGTTTCATGGGGAGTAATTGTTCTTGACTTTTGTGTAGTCGTCCGGTATGCTGGGGATTCTTCGCTTTTGGCTTTTTGTTTGGTCGTCCAGCTTCTTGACTGCTGGGGATTCTTGATGAATGCCTTCTAGGCAGGAATCCATTGAGGATTCGCCCTTTTATTGGCTGTGGTAGTTGGAATTGGGTTCTGAAAATGTTTGATTAATTTCACATTTTTCTGCGGTTTTATTCTTTTTTTCTGATTTTGAAATTTGGCTTTTTTGGAATGACGCATGTGCCTTTTTCTTAGTTTCTTTTGTGCATGTTGGCTTTTGTAAAGAGAGGCAACAAGACGAAAACATAAAGTCTTTTTTATTTATTTTGCGGAAAATTAGAGTACAACAGGAGATTTATAAAGATCTCAGCTTTCCGGATCTGAGCTGGATGCTGAGGATGGTGATGGCGAAGGGAGTCGGCGGAGTACGTGGTGCTGGAATTCTTCCTAGCTTCGGATCATGTCGTGTAAGTCCTGGCCCATCGTGTCCATTCTCTGCGTGAGGCCGTCTACCCTCAGGCTAAGGCTTTCCCGTGCTTGCTCATAACTCTGCTGTCTTAAGGACAACTGATCGATCTGTTGGCACAGGTGCTGGTACTGCCTATCCGAGTGAGCCCTGTCATCGCTCATGTGCCGGTGCAGGCTGGCGAGGCTATCTTCATACTGCGTCTGTTGTTGTTGGGATCCTGGAGGGACGGGCGTCTCTTGTGATTCTGAAGCGTCCATCTCATGGATGTCGAACGTCATAGCAAGGATGGGGTGTAGGACCCAGGAGGTGCCCTGATGGGTGAGCATGCTCATATGGGCGAGTACCGAACCATCTATGAGTTCCGGTCGCAGGGTAGCGAGGATGTCCTCTCCATCAGTGCATCCCCAGTACTCAGCTAGAGGGGTGATAAGAGGGCCTACCATGATGGATCTCGTAGGGCCTCGTGTCCCAAAGTCCTTCAGGGCCTTCAAGAAAAGGTAGTCAGGGTTGCATCAGATCCCTTGATGCATGCAGTAGATGACAAAGAGGTTCGCCTGAGTGACTTTGACTTGACTTTCCTTTCGGCTATGAAGGGTGCCTGCTAGCAACTTATGACAAATGTGGAGAGGTGGGAGGAAGGCGGTCCCTTTTGGATTGGCGGGAACGTGCTGGGTGCCGGCGACCTCCTCCCATATCTAACTGGTGGTGAGGGTAGCTGGCCTTTCACAGAATGCCCCCCTGTATTCCGGTGTCTGGATCTCTGCGGGCTGGTGGAACCCCATGAGGACGTTAAAGTCGTCTATGACATTAGTCCGGTAAGCCCCATTCATCCAATAGGTGACTGCTGGGACAGGCGGAAGCCCAGGGATCATAGATGGTAGGTCTATGAGTGTGACCGAAGCAAGGAATTCCAGCGTGGTCGTGCGATGGATGTGGGTAGGTGGATCTTTGAGCAGGAAGTCCCAGCCTATACCTTGGATGTACCTCCTTACATCCTGATCCCAACCGAACATGGCTAGGATGCTGAAGTCCAACCAGAGCATAGGGTGCCAAACATACTGGCTGATATTGGCAAACCTAGCCTGGTGCTGCTCGGTTAGTTGAGTGGGAACCTGTGGAGGAGGGATGCTCCTTATGGGTCCCCGGGAACGCTTCCGACGTGTAGACGACTCTCCACGATCCATTACTCAACAAAGAACACTCAAAGTATGCAAAGGGAGGTGTAGGAGGAAGGGAGAATGCAAGAATGAGGTGCCATGAGCCATTTGGGGCGCCTAAATTTATAGGCAAAAAAAAACAGGGGCGGACGGCCGTCTGCTCTAAGTGGACAGCCATCTGCCCCTAACGGTCACCCATGGACGGCCGTCTGGCTAGGGTGGACGGCCGTCTGCCCCCAACGGACACCTTTGGACGGCCATTTGCTCTTTTTTTTTTTTTTTGAAGGAAATAGGACCTTATTCATCAACATTTATGCATGTAATGTTCATGATATCCAACTTATAATGCTATTTCAATTAATTACTTTAAGAAAAGTTAACTGATGTACTCCTAACGGAGAGATTCTTCTGGTGCTACCTTCAGTTGTACCATTTCTGCCGTTTTGGATTTTCCTTAACCGAAGAATGATCGTGTTGAAGAGCTATTTCGTCATACTAGTGTGCTTCTTCCCTTTTTTGGAATTTCAATCCTCCTATTGATTACTATGTTTTCATATTAGCCGATTAATTACTAGAATATCATAGTGATAAGGGTCAAGAGAAAAGAAGGAAAAGGATGATTAAATCAAAGGTTTGTGCTTTTAGAGGGGATTTCTTGAAACCAATGGTATCTGTAAGCACGGCTAGCCAGGGTTAGACAAACTGTTTGGGCTTAGCTTAAATAAACGTTTGTTTGCGGGGTTGCGTCTTTGCTTGGTGAGCTTTACGGCGCTTGTTAAGACTGATTGTCTTTCCTAGACCGCCCTTCGGGTTTTCAATCTAGGATGTTGCGTTTCGTCCTAACTTTTGTTGGGGTTTCTTTTTATTATGCTTTAGAAACTCTAATGGACCCCGTTTTGTAACCCTATCTTTTGCCTGGGCTACCCTTTATTATTGGTCAGGTATCATAACCGGTTGACCCTAACTTTTGCGTAGCCCCCTTTTGTGGGTTTCCTACCGGGTTAGATGCCCTTTCTGATCAAGATATCATCTTCGGCTTGCTGATCAAGATGTCATCTTCGGCTTGAACTGTGACCAGTTTGTCGCCTACCACGAATTTGATCCTTTGGTGGAGCGTTGATGGGATTGCTTTGGCGTTGTGAATCCAAGGTCTGCCGAGGAGACAACTGTAAGCAGGAGTGATATCCATCACATGGAAGTCCACGTTGAAAATAGTGGGACCTACCTGGATTGGTAGATTGATTTCTCCTACTACCTCACGTTTTGATCCGTCGGACCAGGCAAAGGGTAATTTTGACCCAACTAAAGGACAACTTTTGGCCCATGACAATAACCGGAAAGATGTTAGGCTTTGGCTCTGATACCATGTTAAGGTTACAACATAAAACCAATTGGCAATATGTGGATTAGCCTAACATGTATTTAAACCATACCAAATGACATGAGGTAGGCGATGTGGGACTTTCAACAGTTTGCTTAAGCATGGTTATTAATGTATTCTCATATGATTAAAAGGGTAATATGTGCCCTAAAAATGCCCGGGGGTCGGGCTGCCCCCGGGGAGTAATCTCTAATAGTCATTGGGTTTACATTCCTTCAAAAAATGGAAGAAGAATACCTAATGACTAAAGTTGATCTTGACGTATGTATCCCTTCGCTTCGGAAGATATGATTCAGTGGGCGGAGGGGAGACTTTCCCTTTCTTCTTGTATTAGGGTTGTACCCTAGACCGCGTTTCAAAGGATTGTCCTTGAAATCTGGTGGCTTCCTTATTCCTTGGGAATTCGCACCGAGTCCCCGGCCCGGGCGGTATCCGTACTTTGTCATCATATGTGCCACCCTCATGTTGTTGGGAAGTCTTTCAACATTGGCAATCTCCAGCACTTGAAAGGATGTTTCGAGGGCCTCTTCTGTTGTATCCACATAAGGTAGGGTAGACGGCTTGCTGATCAAGATGTCATCTTCGGCTTGAACCGTGACCGGCTTGTCGCCTACCACGAATTTGATCCTTTGGTGGAGCGTTGATGGGATTGCTTTGGCGTTGTGAATCCAAGGTCTGCCGAGGAGGCAACTCAGTAGCAGGAGTGATATCCATCACATGGAAGTCCACGTTGAAAATAGTGGGACCTACCTGGATTGGTAGATTGATTTCTCCTACTACCTCACGTTTTGATCCGTCGGACCGGGCAAAGGGTAATTTTGACCCAACTAAAGGACAACTTTTGGCCCATGACAATAACCGGAAAGATGTTAGGCTTTGGCTCGATACCATGTTAAGGTTATAACATAAAACCAATTGGCAATATGTGGATTAGCCTAACATGTATTTAAACCATACCAAATGACATGAGGTAGGCGATGTGGGACTTTCAACAGTTTGCTTAAGCATGGTTATTAATGTATTCTCATATGATTAAAAGGGTAATATGTGCCCTAAAAATGCCCGGGGGTCGGGCTGCCCCCGGGGAGTAATCTCTAATAGTCATTGGGTTTACATTCCTTTAAAAAATGGAAGAAGAATACCTAATGACTAAAGTTGCTCTTGACGTCTGTATCCCTTCGCTTCGGAAGATATGATTCAGTGGGCGGAGGGGAGACTTTCCCTTTCTTCTTGTATTAGGGTTGTACCCTAGACCGCGTTTCAAAGGATTGTCCTTGAAATCTGGTGGCTCCCTTATTCCTTGGGAATTCGCACCGAGTCCCTGGCCTGGGCGGTATCCGTACTTTGTCATCATATGTGCCACCCTCATGTTGTTGGGAAGTCTTTCAACATTGGCAATCTCCAGCACTTGAAAGGATGTTTCGAGGGCCTCTTCTGTTGTATCCACATAAGGTAGGGTAGACGGCTTGCTGATCAAGATGTCATCTTCGGCTTGAATTGTGACCAGTTTGTCGCCTACCACGAATTTGATCCTTTGGTGGAGCGTTGATGGGATTGCTTTGGCGTTGTGAATCCAAGGTCTGCCGAGGAGGCAACTGTAAGCAGGAGTGATATCCATCACATGGAAGTCCACGTTGAAAATAGTGGGACCTACCTGGATTGGTAGATTGATTTCTCCTACTACCTCACGTTTTGATCCGTCGGACCAGGCAAAGGGTAATTTTGACCCAACTAAAGGACAACTTTTGGCCCATGACAATAACCGGAAAGATGTTAGGCTTTGGCTCTGATACCATGTTAAGGTTACAACATAAAACCAATTGGCAATATGTGGATTAGCCTAACATGTATTTAAACCATACCAAATGACATGAGGTAGGCGATGTGGGACTTTCAACAGTTTGCTTAAGCATGGTTATTAATGTATTCTCATATGATTAAAAGGGTAATATGTGCCCTAAAAATGCCCGGGGTCGGGCTGCCCCAGGAGTAATCTCTAATAGTCATTGGGTTTACATTCCTTTAAAAAATGGAAGAAGAATACCTAATGACTAAAGTTGCTCTTGACGTCTGTATCCCTTCGCTTCGGAAGATATGATTCAGTGGGCGGAGGGGAGACTTTCCCTTTCTTCTTGTATTAGGGTTGTACCCTAGACCGCGTTTCAAAGGATTGTCCTTGAAATCTGGTGGCTCCCTTATTCCTTGGGAATTCGCACCGAGTCCCTGGCCTGGGCGGTATCCGTACTTTGTCATCATATGTGCCACCCTCATGTTGTTGGGAAGTCTTTCAACATTGGCAATCTCCAGCACTTGAAAGGATGTTTCGAGGGCCTCTTCGTTGTATCCACATAAGGTAGGGTAGATCGGCTTGCTGATCAAGATGTCATCTTCGGCTTGAACTGTGACCAGCTTGTCACCTACCACGAATTTGATCCTTTGGTGGAGCGTTGATGGGATTGCTTTGGCGTTGTGAATCCAAGGTCCGCCGAGGAGGCAATCGTAAGCGGGAGTGATATCCATCACATGGAAGTCCACGTTGAAAATAGTGGGACCTACCTGGATTGGTAGATTGATTTCTCCTACTACCTCACGTTTTGATCCGTCGGACCAGGCAAAGGGTAATTTTGACCCAACTAAAGGACAACTTTTGGCCCATGACAATAACCGAAAGATGTTAGGCTTTGGCTCGATACCATGTTAAGGTTACAACATAAAACCAATTGGCAATATGTGGATTAGCCTAACATGTATTTAAACCATACCAAATGACATGAGGTAGGCGATGTGGGACTTTCAACAGTTTGCTTAAGCATGGTTATTAATGTATTCTCATATGATTAAAAGGGTAATATGTGCCCTAAAAATGCCCGGGGGTCGGGCTGCCCCCGGGGAGTAATCTCTAATAGTCATTGGGTTTACATTCCTTTAAAAAATGGAAGAAGAATACCTAATGACTAAAGTTGCTCTTGACGTCCGTATCCCTTCGCTTCGGAAGATATGATTCGAGTGGGCGGAGGGGAGACTTTCCCTTTCTTCTTGTATTAGGGTTGTACCCTAGACCGCGTTTCAAAGGATTGTCCTTGAAATCGGTGGCTCCCTTATTCCTTGGGAATTCGCACCGAGTCCCTGGCCTGGGCGGTATCCGTACTTTGTCATCATATGTGCCACCCTCATGTTGTTGGGAAGTCTTTCAACATTGGCAATCTCCAGCACTTGAAAGGATGTTTCGAGGGCCTCTTCTGTTGTATCCACATAAGGTAGGCTAGACGGCTTGCTGATCAAGATGTCATCTTCGGCTTGAACTGTGACCAGTTTGTCGCCTACCACGAATTTGATCCTTTGGTGGAGCGTTGATGGGATTGCTTTGGCGTTGTGAATCCAAGGTCTGCCGAGGAGGCAACTGTAAGCAGGAGTGATATCCATCACATGGAAGTCCACGTTGAAAATAGTGGGACCTACCTGGATTGGTAGATTGATTTCTCCTACTACCTCACGTTTTGATCCGTCGGACCAGGCAAAGGGTAATTTTGACCCAACTAAAGGACAACTTTTGGCCCATGACAATAACCGGAAAGATGTTAGGCTTTGGCTCTGATACCATGTTAAGGTTACAACATAAAACCAATTGGCAATATGTGGATTAGCCTAACATGTATTTAAACCATACCAAATGACATGAGGTAGGCGATGTGGGACTTTCAACTGCTTGCTTAAGCATGGTTATTAATGTATTCTCATATGATTAAAAGGGTAATATGTGCCCTAAAATGCCCGGGGTCGGGCTGCCCTGGGAGTAATCTCTAATAGTCATTGGGTTTACATTCCTTTAAAAAATGGAAGAAGAATACCTAATGACTAAAGTTGCTCTTGACGTCTGTATCCCTTCGCTTCGGAAGATATGATTCAGTGGGCGGAGGGGAGACTTTCCCTTTCTTCTTGTATTAGGGTTGTACCCTAGACCGCGTTTCAAAGGATTGTCCTTGAAATCGGTGGCTCCCTTATTCCTTGGGAATTCGCACTGAGTCCCCGGCCTGGGTGGTATCCGTACTTTGTCATCATATGTGCCACCCTCATGTTGTTGGGAAGTCTTTCAACATTGGCAATCTCCGAGCACTTGAAAGGATGTTTCGAGGGCCTCTTGCGTTGTATCCACATAAGGTAGGGTAGACGGCTTGCTCGATCAAGATGTCATCTTCGCTTGAACTGCTGACCGGCTTGTCGCCTACCACGAATTTGATCCTTTGGTGGAGCGTTGATGGGATTGCTTTGGCGTTGTGAATCCAAGGTCTGCCGAGGAGGCAACTCGTAAGCGAGGAGTGATATCCATCACATGGAAGTCCACGTTGAAAATAGTGGGACCTACCTGGATTGGTAGATTGATTTCTCCTACTACCTCACGTTTTGATCCGTCGGACCAGGCAAAGGGTAATTTTGACCCAACTAAAGGACAACTTTTGGCCCATGACAATAACCTGGAAAGATGTTAGGCTTTGGCTCGATACCATGTTAAGGTTACAACATAAAACCAATTGGCAATATGTGGATTAGCCTAACATGTATTTAAACCATACCAAATGACATGAGGTAGGCGATGTGGGACTTTCAACAGTTTGCTTAAGCATGGTTATTAATGTATTCTCATATGATTAAAAGGGTAATATGTGCCCTAAAAATGCCCGGGGTCGGGCTGCCCCCGGGAGTAATCTCTAATAGTCATTGGGTTTACATTCCTTTAAAAAATGGAAGAAGAATACCTAATGACTAAAGTTGCTCTTGACGTCTCGTATCCCTTCGCTTCGGAAGATATGATTCGGTGGCGGAGGGAGACTTTCCCTTTCTTCTTGTATTAGGGTTGTACCCTAGACCGCGTTTCAAAGGATTGTCCTTGAAATCCGGTGGCTCCCTTATTCCTTGGGAATTCGCACCGAGTCCCCGGCCCGGGCGGTATCCGTACTTTGTCATCATATGTGCCACCCTCATGTTGTTGGGAAGTCTTTCAACATTGGCAATCTCCAGCACTTGAAAGGATGTTTCGAGGGCCTCTTCCGTTGTATCCACATAAGGTAGGGTAGACGGCTTGCCTGATCAAGATGTCATCTTCGGCTTGAACTGTGACCGGTCTTGTCGCCTACCACGAATTTGATCCTTTGGTGGAGCGTTGATGGGATTGCTTTGGCGTTGTGAATCCAAGGTCTCGCCGAGGAGGCAATCGTAAGCAGGAGTGATATCCATCACATGGAAGTCCACGTTGAAAATAGTGGGACCTACACGGATTGGTAGATTGATTTCTCCTACTACCTCACGCTTTTGATCCGTCGGACTGGGCAAAGGGTAATTTTGACCCAACTAAAGGACAACTTTTGGCCCATGACAATAACCTGGAAAGATGTTAGGCTTTGGCTCTGATACCATGTTAAGGTTACAACATAAAACCAATTGGCAATATGTGGATTAGCCTAACATGTATTTAAACCATACCAAATGACATGAGGTAGGCGATGTGGGACTTTCAACAATTTGCTTAAGCATGGTTATTAATGTATTCTCATATGATTAAAAGGGTAATATGTGCCCTAAAAATGCCCGGGGTCGGGCTGCCCCTAGGAGTAATCTCTAATAGTCATTGGGTTTACATTCCTTTAAAAAATGGAAGAAGAATACCTAATGACTAAAGTTGCTCTTGACGTCTGTATCCCTTCGCTTCGGAAGATATGATTCGAGTGGGCGGAGGGAGACTTTCCCTTTCTTCTTGTATTAGGGTTGTACCCTAGACCGCGTTTCAAAGGATTGTCCTTGAAATCCGGTGGCTCCCTTATTCCTTGGGAATTCGCACCGAGTCCCCGGCTCGGCGTATCCGTACTTTGTCATCATATGTGCCACCCTCATGTTGTTGGGAAGTCTTTCAACATTGGCAATCTCCGACACTTGAAAGGATGTTTCGAGGGCCTCTTACGTTGTATCCACATAAGGTAGGGTAGACGGCTTGCTGATCAAGATGTCATCTTCGGCTTGAACTGTGACCAGTTTGTCGCCTACCACGAATTTGATCCTTTGGTGGAGCGTTGATGGGATTGCTTTGGCGTTGTGAATCCAAGGTCTGCCGAGGAGGCAACTGTAAGCAGGAGTGATATCCATCACATGGAAGTCCACGTTGAAAATAGTGGGACCTACCTGGATTGGTAGATTGATTTCTCCTACTACCTCACGTTTTGATCCGTCGGACCAGGCAAAGGGTAATTTTGACCCAACTAAAGGACAACTTTTGGCCCATGACAATAACCGGAAAGATGTTAGGCTTTGGCTCTGATACCATGTTAAGGTTACAACATAAAACCAATTGGCAATATGTGGATTAGCCTAACATGTATTTAAACCATACCAAATGACATGAGGTAGGCGATGTGGGACTTTCAACAGTTTGCTTAAGCATGGTTATTAATGTATTCTCATATGATTAAAAGGGTAATATGTGCCCTAAAAATGCCCGGGGTCGGGCCGCCCCGGGAGTAATCTCTAATAGTCATTGGGTTTACATTCCTTTAAAAAATGGAAGAAGAATACCTAATGACTAAAGTTGCTCTTGACGTCTCGTATCCCTTCGCTTCGGAAGATATGATTCGATGGGCGGAGGGGAGACTTTCCCTTTCTTCTTGTATTAGGGTTGTACCCTAGACCGCGTTTCAAAGGATTGTCCTTGAAATCCGGTGGCTCCCTTATTCCTTGGGAATTCGCACCGAGTCCCCGGCCCGGGCGGTATCCGTACTTTGTCATCATATGTGCCACCCTCATGTTGTTGGGAAGTCTTTCAACATTGGCAATCTCCAGCACTTGAAAGGATGTTTCGAGGGCCTCTTCCGTTGTATCCACATAAGGTAGGGTAGACGGCTTGCCGATCAAGATGTCATCTTCGGCTTGAACGCGTGACCGGCTTGTCGCCTACCACGAATTTGATCCTTTGGTGGAGCGTTGATGGGATTGCTTTGGCGTTGTGAATCCAAGGTCTGCCGAGGAGGCAACCGTAAGCGTGGAGTGATATCCAGGCACATGGAAGTCCACGTTGAAAATAGTGGGACCTACCTGGATTGGTAGATTGATTTCTCCTACTACCTCACGTTTTGATCCGTCGGACCAGGCAAAGGGTAATTTTGACCCAACTAAAGGGCAACTTTTGGCCCATGACAATAACCGGAAAGATGTTAGGCTTTGGCTCGATACCATGTTAAGGTTACAACATAAAACCAATTGGCAATATGTGGATTAGCCTAACATGTATTTAAACCATACCAAATGACATGAGGTAGGCGATGTGGGACTTTCAACAGGTTTGCTTAAGCATGGTTATTAATGTATTCTCATATGATTAAAAGGGTAATATGTGCCCTAAAAATGCCCGGGGTCGGGCTGCCCCCGGAGTAATCTCTAATAGTCATTGGGTTTACATTCCTTTAAAAAATGGAAGAAGAATACCTAATGACTAAAGTTGCTCTTGACGTCCGTATCCCTTCGCTTCGGAAGATATGATTCGGTGGGCGGAGGGAGACTTTCCCTTTCTTCTTGTATTAGGGTTGTACCCTAGACCGCGTTTCAAAGGATTGTCCTTGAAATCCGGTGGCTCCCTTATTCCTTGGGAATTCGCACCGAGTCCCCGGCCCGGGCGTATCCGTACTTTGTCATCATATGTGCCACCCTCATGTTGTTGGGAAGTCTTTCAACATTGGCAATCTCCAAGCACTTGAAAGGATGTTTCGAGGGCCTCTTCCGTTGTATCCACATAAGGTAGGGTAGACGGCTTGCCGATCAAGATGTCATCTTCGGCTTGAACTGTGACCGGCTTGTCGCCTACCACGAATTTGATCCTTTGGTGGAGCGTTGATGGGATTGCTTTGGCGTTGTGAATCCAAGGTCTGCCGAGGAGGCAAGCTGTAGCAGGAGTGATATCCATCACATGGAAGTCCACGTTGAAAATAGTGGGACCTACCTCGGATTGGTAGATTGATTTCTCCTACTACCTCACGTTTTGATCCGTCTGACCGGGCAAAGGGTAATTTTGACCCAACTAAAGGACAACTTTTGGCCCATGACAATAACCGGAAAGATGTTAGGCTTTGGCTCCGATACCATGTTAAGGTTACAACATAAAACCAATTGGCAATATGTGGATTAGCCTAACATGTATTTAAACCATACCAAATGACATGAGGTAGGCGATGTGGGACTTTCAACAGTTGCTTAAGCATGGTTATTAATGTATTCTCATATGATTAAAAGGGTAATATGTGCCCTAAAAATGCCCGGGATCGGGCTGCCCCAGGAGTAATCTCTAATAGTCATTGGGTTTACATTCCTTTAAAAAATGGAAGAAGAATACCTAATGACTAAAGTTGCTCTCGACGTCCGTATCCCTTCGCTTCGGAAGATATGATTCAGTGGGCGGAGGGGAGACTTTCCCTTTCTTCTTGTATTAGGGTTGTACCCTAGACCGCGTTTCAAAGGATTGTCCTTGAAATCGGTGGCTCCCTTATTCCTTGGGAATTCGCACCGAGTCCCCGGCTCGGGCGTATCCGTACTTTGTCATCATATGTGCCACCCTCATGTTGTTGGGAAGTCTTTCAACATTGGCAATCTCCGGCACTTGAAAGGATGTTTCGAGGGCCTCTTCGTTGTATCCACATAAGGTAGGGTAGACGGCTTGCTGATCAAGATGTCATCTTCGGCTGAACTGTGACCAGCTTTGTCGCCTACCACGAATTTGATCCTTTGGTGGAGCGTTGATGGGATTGCTTTGGCGTTGTGAATCCAAGGTCTCGCGAGGAGGCAACTGTAAGCAGGAGTGATATCCATCACATGGAAGTCCACGTTGAAAATAGTGGGACCTACCCGGATTGGTAGATTGATTTCTCCTACTACCTCACGTTTTGATCCGTCTGACCAGTGCAAAGGGTAATTTTGACCCAACTAAAGGACAACTTTTGGCCCATGACAATAACCTGAAAGATGTTAGGCTTTGGCTCGATACCATGTTAAGGTTACAACATAAAACCAATTGGCAATATGTGGATTAGCCTAACATGTATTTAAACCATACCAAATGACATGAGGTAGGCGATGTGGGACTTTCAACAGCTTTGCTTAAGCATGGTTATTAATGTATTCTCATATGATTAAAAGGGTAATATGTGCCCTAAAAATGCCCGGGGTCGGGCTGCCCCTGGGAGTAATCTCTAATAGTCATTGGGTTTACATTCCTTTAAAAAATGGAAGAAGAATACCTAATGACTAAAGTTGCTCTTGACGTCTCGTATCCCTTCGCTTCGGAAGATATGATTCAAGTGGGCGGAGGGAGACTTTCCCTTTCTTCTTGTATTAGGGTTGTACCCTAGACCGCGTTTCAAAGGATTGTCCTTGAAATCCGGTGGCTCCCTTATTCCTTGGGAATTCGCACTCGAGTCCCCGGCCTGGGCGGTATCCGTACTTTGTCATCATATGTGCCACCCTCATGTTGTTGGGAAGTCTTTCAACATTGGCAATCTCCAACACTTGAAAGGATGTTTCGAGGGCCTCTTCCGTTGTATCCACATAAGGTAGGGTAGACGAGCTTGCCGATCAAGATGTCATCTTCGGCTTGAACCGTGACTCAGCTTTGTCGCCTACCACGAATTTGATCCTTTGGTGGAGCGTTGATGGGATTGCTTTGGCGTTGTGAATCCAAGGTCTGCCGAGGAGGCAACTGCATAGCGTGGAGTGATATCCAGCACATGGAAGTCCACGTTGAAAATAGTGGGACCTACCTGGATTGGTAGATTGATTTCTCCTACTACCTCACGTTTTGATCCGTCGGACCAGGCAAAGGGTAATTTTGACCCAACTAAAGGACAACTTTTGGCCCATGACAATAACCGGAAAGATGTTAGGCTTTGGCTCTGATACCATGTTAAGGTTACAACATAAAACCAATTGGCAATATGTGGATTAGCCTAACATGTATTTAAACCATACCAAATGACATGAGGTAGGCGATGTGGGACTTTCAACAGTTTGCTTAAGCATGGTTATTAATGTATTCTCATATGATTAAAAGGGTAATATGTGCCCTAAAAATGCCCGGGGTCGGTCTGCCCAGGAGTAATCTCTAATAGTCATTGGGTTTACATTCCTTTAAAAAATGGAAGAAGAATACCTAATGACTAAAGTTGCTCTTGACGTCTGTATCCCTTCGCTTCGGAAGATATGATTCAGTGGGCGGAGGGGAGACTTTCCCTTTCTTCTTGTATTAGGGTTGTACCCTAGACCGCGTTTCAAAGGATTGTCCTTGAAATCTGGTGGCTCCCTTATTCCTTGGGAATTCGCACCGAGTCCCTGGCCTGGGCGGTATCCGTACTTTGTCATCATATGTGCCACCCTCATGTTGTTGGGAAGTCTTTCAACATTGGCAATCTCCAGCACTTGAAAGGATGTTTCGAGGGCCTCTTCTGTTGTATCCACATAAGGTAGGGTAGACGGCTTGCTGATCAAGATGTCATCTTCGGCTTGAACTGTGACCAGTTTGTCGCCTACCACGAATTTGATCCTTTGGTGGAGCGTTGATGGGATTGCTTTGGCGTTGTGAATCCAAGGTCTGCCGAGGAGGCAACTGTAAGCAGGAGTGATATCCATCACATGGAAGTCCACGTTGAAAATAGTGGGACCTACCTGGATTGGTAGATTGATTTCTCCTACTACCTCACGTTTTGATCCGTCGGACCAGGCAAAGGGTAATTTTGACCCAACTAAAGGACAACTTTTGGCCCATGACAATAACCGGAAAGATGTTAGGCTTTGGCTCTGATACCATGTTAAGGTTACAACATAAAACCAATTGGCAATATGTGGATTAGCCTAACATGTATTTAAACCATACCAAATGACATGAGGTAGGCGATGTGGGACTTTCAACAGTTTGCTTAAGCATGGTTATTAATGTATTCTCATATGATTAAAAGGGTAATATGTGCCCTAAAAATGCCCGGGGGTCGGGCTGCCCCCGGGGAGTAATCTCTAATAGTCATTGGGTTTACATTCCTTTAAAAAATGGAAGAAGAATACCTAATGACTAAAGTTGCTCTTGACGTCTGTATCCCTTCGCTTCGGAAGATATGATTCGGTGGGCGGAGGGGAGACTTTCCCTTTCTTCTTGTATTAGGGTTGTACCCTAGACCGCGTTTCAAAGGATTGTCCTTGAAATCCGGTGGCTCCCTTATTCCTTGGGAATTCGCACCGAGTCCCTGGCTCGGGCGGTATCCGTACTTTGTCATCATATGTGCCACCCTCATGTTGTTGGGAAGTCTTTCAACATTGGCAATCTCCGACGACTTGAAAGGATGTTTCGAGGGCCTCTTCGTTGTATCCACATAAGGTAGGGTAGACGGCTTGCTGATCAAGATGTCATCTTCGGCTTGAACTGTGACCGGCTTGTCGCCTACCACGAATTTGATCCTTTGGTGGAGCGTTGATGGGATTGCTTTGGCGTTGTGAATCCAAGGTCTGCGAGGAGGCAACCGTAAGCGGGAGTGATATCCATCACATGGAAGTCCACGTTGAAAATAGTGGGACCTACCTGGATTGGTAGATTGATTTCTCCTACTACCTCACGTTTTGATCCGTCGGACCAGTGCAAAGGGTAATTTTGACCCAACTAAAGGACAACTTTTGGCCCATGACAATAACCGGAAAGATGTTAGGCTTTGGCTCGATACCATGTTAAGGTTACAACATAAAACCAATTGGCAATATGTGGATTAGCCTAACATGTATTTAAACCATACCAAATGACATGAGGTAGGCGATGTGGGACTTTCAACAGTTTGCTTAAGCATGGTTATTAATGTATTCTCATATGATTAAAAGGGTAATATGTGCCCTAAAAATGCCCGGGGTCGGGCTGCCCCGGGAGTAATCTCTAATAGTCATTGGGTTTACATTCCTTTAAAAAATGGAAGAAGAATACCTAATGACTAAAGTTGCTCTTGACGTCTCGTATCCCTTCGCTTCGGAAGATATGATTCGGTGGGCGGAGGGGAGACTTTCCCTTTCTTCTTGTATTAGGGTTGTACCCTAGACCGCGTTTCAAAGGATTGTCCTTGAAATCTGGTGGCTCCCTTATTCCTTGGGAATTCGCACCGAGTCCCTGGCCTGGGCGGTATCCGTACTTTGTCATCATATGTGCCACCCTCATGTTGTTGGGAAGTCTTTCAACATTGGCAATCTCCAGCACTTGAAAGGATGTTTCGAGGGCCTCTTCATTGTATCCACATAAGGTAGGGTAGACGGCTTGTCGATCAAGATGTCATCTTCGGCTTGAACTGTGACCAGTTTGTCGCCTACCACGAATTTGATCCTTTGGTGGAGCGTTGATGGGATTGCTTTGGCGTTGTGAATCCAAGGTCTGCCGAGGAGGCAACTGTAAGCAGGAGTGATATCCATCACATGGAAGTCCACGTTGAAAATAGTGGGACCTACCTGGATTGGTAGATTGATTTCTCCTACTACCTCACGTTTTGATCCGTCGGACCAGGCAAAGGGTAATTTTGACCCAACTAAAGGACAACTTTTGGCCCATGACAATAACCGGAAAGATGTTAGGCTTTGGCTCTGATACCATGTTAAGGTTACAACATAAAACCAATTGGCAATATGTGGATTAGCCTAACATGTATTTAAACCATACCAAATGACATGAGGTAGGCGATGTGGGACTTTCAACAGTTTGCTTAAGCATGGTTATTAATGTATTCTCATATGATTAAAAGGGTAATATGTGCCCTAAAAATGCCCGGGGGTCGGGCTGCCCCCGGGGAGTAATCTCTAATAGTCATTGGGTTTACATTCCTTTAAAAAATGGAAGAAGAATACCTAATGACTAAAGTTGCTCTTGACGTCTGTATCCCTTCGCTTCGGAAGATATGATTCAGTGGGCGGAGGGGAGACTTTCCCTTTCTTCTTGTATTAGGGTTGTACCCTAGACCGCGTTTCAAAGGATTGTCCTTGAAATCTGGTGGCTCCCTTATTCCTTGGGAATTCGCACCGAGTCCCTGGCCTGGGCGGTATCCGTACTTTGTCATCATATGTGCCACCCTCATGTTGTTGGGAAGTCTTTCAACATTGGCAATCTCCGGCACTTGAAAGGATGTTTCGAGGGCCTCTTCGTTGTATCCACATAAGGTAGGGTAGAGCAGACTTGCTCGATCAAGATGTCATCTTCGGCTTGAACTGTGACCGGTTTGTCGCCTACCACGAATTTGATCCTTTGGTGGAGCGTTGATGGGATTGCTTTGGCGTTGTGAATCCAAGGTCTGCCGAGGAGGCAATCGTAAGCGGGAGTGATATCCATCACATGGAAGTCCACGTTGAAAATAGTGGGACCTACCTGGATTGGTAGATTGATTTCTCCTACTACCTCACGTTTTGATCCGTCGGACCGGGCAAAGGGTAATTTTGACCCAACTAAAGGACAACTTTTGGCCCATGACAATAACCGGAAAGATGTTAGGCTTTGGCTCGATACCATGTTAAGGTTACAACATAAAACCAATTGGCAATATGTGGATTAGCCTAACATGTATTTAAACCATACCAAATGACATGAGGTAGGCGATGTGGGACTTTCAACAGTTTGCTTAAGCATGGTTATTAATGTATTCTCATATGATTAAAAGGGTAATATGTGCCCTAAAAATGCCCGGGGGTCGGGCTGCCCCCGGGGAGTAATCTCTAATAGTCATTGGGTTTACATTCCTTTAAAAAATGGAAGAAGAATACCTAATGACTAAAGTTGCTCTTGACGTCTGTATCCCTTCGCTTCGGAAGATATGATTCAGTGGGCGGAGGGGAGACTTTCCCTTTCTTCTTGTATTAGGGTTGTACCCTAGACCGCGTTTCAAAGGATTGTCCTTGAAATCTGGTGGCTCCCTTATTCCTTGGGAATTCGCACCGAGTCCCTGGCCTGGGCGGTATCCGTACTTTGTCATCATATGTGCCACCCTCATGTTGTTGGGAAGTCTTTCAACATTGGCAATCTCCAGCACTTGAAAGGATGTTTCGAGGGCCTCTTCCGTTGTATCCACATAAGGTAGGGTAGACGGCTTGCCGATCAAGATGTCATCTTCGGCTTGAACTTGTGACCGGCTTGTCGCCTACCACGAATTTGATCCTTTGGTGGAGCGTTGATGGGATTGCTTTGGCGTTGTGAATCCAAGGTCCGCCGAGGAGGCAAGCTGTAGCAGGAGTGATATCCATCACATGGAAGTCCACGTTGAAAATAGTGGGACCTACCCGGATTGGTAGATTGATTTCTCCTACTACCTCACGTTTTGATCCGTCGGACCAGGCAAAGGGTAATTTTGACCCAACTAAAGGACAACTTTTGGCCCATGACAATAACCGGAAAGATGTTAGGCTTTGGCTCTGATACCATGTTAAGGTTACAACATAAAACCAATTGGCAATATGTGGATTAGCCTAACATGTATTTAAACCATACCAAATGACATGAGGTAGGCGATGTGGGACTTTCAACAGGTTTGCTTAAGCATGGTTATTAATGTATTCTCATATGATTAAAAGGGTAATATGTGCCCTAAAAATGCCCGGGGTCGGGCTGCCCCGAGGAGTAATCTCTAATAGTCATTGGGTTTACATTCCTTTAAAAAATGGAAGAAGAATACCTAATGACTAAAGTTGCTCTTGACGTCCGTATCCCTTCGCTTCGGAAGATATGATTCAGTGGGCGGAGGGGAGACTTTCCCTTTCTTCTTGTATTAGGGTTGTACCCTAGACCGCGTTTCAAAGGATTGTCCTTGAAATCCGGTGGCTCCCTTATTCCTTGGGAATTCGCACCGAGTCCCCGGCTCGGGCGGTATCCGTACTTTGTCATCATATGTGCCACCCTCATGTTGTTGGGAAGTCTTTCAACATTGGCAATCTCCGAGCACTTGAAAGGATGTTTCGAGGGCCTCTTCGTTGTATCCACATAAGGTAGGGTAGACGAGCTTGCTGATCAAGATGTCATCTTCGAGCTTGAACTGTGACCAGCTTGTCGCCTACCACGAATTTGATCCTTTGGTGGAGCGTTGATGGGATTGCTTTGGCGTTGTGAATCCAAGGTCTCGCGAGGAGGCAAGTCGATAGCGGGAGTGATATCCATCACATGGAAGTCCACGTTGAAAATAGTGGGACCTACCTGGATTGGTAGATTGATTTCTCCTACTACCTCACGTTTTGATCCGTCGGACCAGGCAAAGGGTAATTTTGACCCAACTAAAGGACAACTTTTGGCCCATGACAATAACCGGAAAGATGTTAGGCTTTGGCTCGATACCATGTTAAGGTTACAACATAAAACCAATTGGCAATATGTGGATTAGCCTAACATGTATTTAAACCATACCAAATGACATGAGGTAGGCGATGTGGGACTTTCAACAGTTTGCTTAAGCATGGTTATTAATGTATTCTCATATGATTAAAAGGGTAATATGTGCCCTAAAAATGCCCGGGGTCGGGCTGCTCCCAGGAGTAATCTCTAATAGTCATTGGGTTTACATTCCTTTAAAAAATGGAAGAAGAATACCTAATGACTAAAGTTGCTCTTGACGTCCGTATCCCTTCGCTTCGGAAGATATGATTCGAGTGGGCGGAGGGAGACTTTCCCTTTCTTCTTGTATTAGGGTTGTACCCTAGACCGCGTTTCAAAGGATTGTCCTTGAAATCCGGTGGCTCCCTTATTCCTTGGGAATTCGCACCGAGTCCCCGGCCCAGGCGGTATCCGTACTTTGTCATCATATGTGCCACCCTCATGTTGTTGGGAAGTCTTTCAACATTGGCAATCTCCGGCACTTGAAAGGATGTTTCGAGGGCCTCTTTCGTTGTATCCACATAAGGTAGGGTAGACGGCTTGCTCGATCAAGATGTCATCTTCTGGCTTGAAGCTGTGACCGGCTTGTCGCCTACCACGAATTTGATCCTTTGGTGGAGCGTTGATGGGATTGCTTTGGCGTTGTGGAATCCAAGGTCCGCCGAGGAGGCAACTGTAAGCGTGGAGTGATATCCATCACATGGAAGTCCACGTTGAAAATAGTGGGACCTACACTGGATTGGTAGATTGATTTCTCCTACTACCTCACGTTTTGATCCGTCGGACCAGGCAAAGGGTAATTTTGACCCAACTAAAGGACAACTTTTGGCCCATGACAATAACCGGAAAGATGTTAGGCTTTGGCTCGATACCATGTTAAGGTTACAACATAAAACCAATTGGCAATATGTGGATTAGCCTAACATGTATTTAAACCATACCAAATGACATGAGGTAGGCGATGTGGGACTTTCAACAGCTTGCTTAAGCATGGTTATTAATGTATTCTCATATGATTAAAAGGGTAATATGTGCCCTAAAAATGCCCGGGTCGGGCTGCCCCCGGGAGTAATCTCTAATAGTCATTGGGTTTACATTCCTTTAAAAAATGGAAGAAGAATACCTAATGACTAAAGTTGCTCTTGACGTCCGTATCCCTTCGCTTCGGAAGATATGATTCGATGGGCGGAGGGGAGACTTTCCCTTTCTTCTTGTATTAGGGTTGTACCCTAGACCGCGTTTCAAAGGATTGTCCTTGAAATGCGGTGGCTCCCTTATTCCTTGGGAATTCGCACTGAGTCCCCGGCCTGGGCGGTATCCGTACTTTGTCATCATATGTGCCACCCTCATGTTGTTGGGAAGTCTTTCAACATTGGCAATCTCCAAGCACTTGAAAGGATGTTTCGAGGGCCTCTTCGTTGTATCCACATAAGGTAGGGTAGACGGCTTGCCGATCAAGATGTCATCTTCGGCTTGAACCGTGACCCGGTTTGTCGCCTACCACGAATTTGATCCTTTGGTGGAGCGTTGATGGGATTGCTTTGGCGTTGTGAATCCAAGGTCTGCCGAGGAGGCAACCGAAGCAGGAGTGATATCCATCACATGGAAGTCCACGTTGAAAATAGTGGGACCTACTCGGATTGGTAGATTGATTTCTCCTACTACCTCACGTTTTGATCCGTCGGACCAGGCAAAGGGTAATTTTGACCCAACTAAAGGACAACTTTTGGCCCATGACAATAACCGGAAAGATGTTAGGCTTTGGCTCTGATACCATGTTAAGGTTACAACATAAAACCAATTGGCAATATGTGGATTAGCCTAACATGTATTTAAACCATACCAAATGACATGAGGTAGGCGATGTGGGACTTTCAACAGTTTGCTTAAGCATGGTTATTAATGTATTCTCATATGATTAAAAGGGTAATATGTGCCCTAAAAATGCCCGGGGGTCGGGCTGCCCCCGGGGAGTAATCTCTAATAGTCATTGGGTTTACATTCCTTTAAAAAATGGAAGAAGAATACCTAATGACTAAAGTTGCTCTTGACGTCTGTATCCCTTCGCTTCGGAAGATATGATTCAGTGGGCGGAGGGGAGACTTTCCCTTTCTTCTTGTATTAGGGTTGTACCCTAGACCGCGTTTCAAAGGATTGTCCTTGAAATCTGGTGGCTCCCTTATTCCTTGGGAATTCGCACCGAGTCCCTGGCCTGGGCGGTATCCGTACTTTGTCATCATATGTGCCACCCTCATGTTGTTGGGAAGTCTTTCAACATTGGCAATCTCCAGCACTTGAAAGGATGTTTCGAGGGCCTCTTCGTTGTATCCACATAAGGTAGGGTAGACGGCTTGCCGATCAAGATGTCATCTTCGCTTGAACCGTGACCGGCTTGTCGCCTACCACGAATTTGATCCTTTGGTGGAGCGTTGATGGGATTGCTTTGGCGTTGTGAATCCAAGGTCTGCCGAGGAGGCAACGTGTAGCGAGGAGTGATATCCATCACATGGAAGTCCACGTTGAAAATAGTGGGACCTACCTGGATTGGTAGATTGATTTCTCCTACTACCTCACGTTTTGATCCGTCGGACTGTGCAAAGGGTAATTTTGACCCAACTAAAGGACAACTTTTGGCCCATGACAATAACCGGAAAGATGTTAGGCTTTGGCTCGATACCATGTTAAGGTTACAACATAAAACCAATTGGCAATATGTGGATTAGCCTAACATGTATTTAAACCATACCAAATGACATGAGGTAGGCGATGTGGGACTTTCAATGATTTGCTTAAGCATGGTTATTAATGTATTCTCATATGATTAAAAGGGTAATATGTGCCCTAAAAATGCCGGGGGTCGGGCTGCCCCCGGGAGTAATCTCTAATAGTCATTGGGTTTACATTCCTTTAAAAAATGGAAGAAGAATACCTAATGACTAAAGTTGCTCTTGACGTCCGTATCCCTTCGCTTCGGAAGATATGATTCAGTGGGCGGAGGGGAGACTTTCCCTTTCTTCTTGTATTAGGGTTGTACCCTAGACCGCGTTTCAAAGGATTGTCCTTGAAATCCGGTGGCTCCCTTATTCCTTGGGAATTCGCACCGAGTCCCTGGCCCGGGCGGTATCCGTACTTTGTCATCATATGTGCCACCCTCATGTTGTTGGGAAGTCTTTCAACATTGGCAATCTCCGACACTTGAAAGGATGTTTCGAGGGCCTCTTCGTTGTATCCACATAAGGTAGGGTAGACGGCTTGCTTGATCAAGATGTCATCTTCGGCTTGAACCGTGACCGGTTGTCGCCTACCACGAATTTGATCCTTTGGTGGAGCGTTGATGGGATTGCTTTGGCGTTGTGAATCCAAGGTCTCGCGAGGAGGCAACTGTAAGCAGGAGTGATATCCATCACATGGAAGTCCACGTTGAAAATAGTGGGACCTACCCGGATTGGTAGATTGATTTCTCCTACTACCTCACGTTTTGATCCGTCGGACCAGTGCAAAGGGTAATTTTGACCCAACTAAAGGACAACTTTTGGCCCATGACAATAACCTGAAAGATGTTAGGCTTTGGCTCTGATACCATGTTAAGGTTACAACATAAAACCAATTGGCAATATGTGGATTAGCCTAACATGTATTTAAACCATACCAAATGACATGAGGTAGGCGATGTGGGACTTTCAACAGGTTGCTTAAGCATGGTTATTAATGTATTCTCATATGATTAAAAGGGTAATATGTGCCCTAAAAATGCCGGGGTCGAGCCGCCCCGGGAGTAATCTCTAATAGTCATTGGGTTTACATTCCTTTAAAAAATGGAAGAAGAATACCTAATGACTAAAGTTGCTCTTGACGTCCGTATCCCTTCGCTTCGGAAGATATGATTCGGTGGGCGGAGGGAGACTTTCCCTTTCTTCTTGTATTAGGGTTGTACCCTAGACCGCGTTTCAAAGGATTGTCCTTGAAATCTCGGTGGCTCCCTTATTCCTTGGGAATTCGCACCGAGTCCCCGGCCCGGGCGGTATCCGTACTTTGTCATCATATGTGCCACCCTCATGTTGTTGGGAAGTCTTTCAACATTGGCAATCTCCAGCACTTGAAAGGATGTTTCGAGGGCCTCTTCTCGTTGTATCCACATAAGGTAGGGTAGACGGCTTGCCGATCAAGATGTCATCTTCGGCTTGAACCTGTGACCAGCTTGTCGCCTACCACGAATTTGATCCTTTGGTGGAGCGTTGATGGGATTGCTTTGGCGTTGTGAATCCAAGGTCTGCCGAGGAGGCAACTGTAAGCGTGAGTGATATCCATCACATGGAAGTCCACGTTGAAAATAGTGGGACCTACCTGGATTGGTAGATTGATTTCTCCTACTACCTCACGTTTTGATCCGTCGGACCAGGCAAAGGGTAATTTTGACCCAACTAAAGGACAACTTTTGGCCCATGACAATAACCTGAAAGATGTTAGGCTTTGGCTGCGATACCATGTTAAGGTTACAACATAAAACCAATTGGCAATATGTGGATTAGCCTAACATGTATTTAAACCATACCAAATGACATGAGGTAGGCGATGTGGGACTTTCAACAGTTTGCTTAAGCATGGTTATTAATGTATTCTCATATGATTAAAAGGGTAATATGTGCCCTAAAAATGCCCGGGTCTGGGCTGCTCCTGGGAGTAATCTCTAATAGTCATTGGGTTTACATTCCTTTAAAAAATGGAAGAAGAATACCTAATGACTAAAGTTGCTCTTGACGTCCGTATCCCTTCGCTTCGGAAGATATGATTCGGTGGGCGGAGGGGAGACTTTCCCTTTCTTCTTGTATTAGGGTTGTACCCTAGACGCGCGTTTCAAAGGATTGTCCTTGAAATCTGGTGGCTCCCTTATTCCTTGGGAATTCGCACCGAGTCCCTGGCCTGGGCGGTATCCGTACTTTGTCATCATATGTGCCACCCTCATGTTGTTGGGAAGTCTTTCAACATTGGCAATCTCCAGCACTTGAAAGGATGTTTCGAGGGCCTCTTCTGTTGTATCCACATAAGGTAGGGTAGACGGCTTGCTGATCAAGATGTCATCTTCGGCTTGAACCGTGACCGGTTTGTCGCCTACCACGAATTTGATCCTTTGGTGGAGCGTTGATGGGATTGCTTTGGCGTTGTGAATCCAAGGTCCGCGAGGAGGCAACCGTAAGCTGGGAGTGATATCCAGCACATGGAAGTCCACGTTGAAAATAGTGGGACCTACCTGGATTGGTAGATTGATTTCTCCTACTACCTCACGTTTTGATCCGTCGGACCGGGCAAAGGGTAATTTTGACCCAACTAAAGGGCAACTTTTGGCCCATGACAATAACCTAGGAAAGATGTTAGGCTTTGGCTCTGATACCATGTTAAGGTTACAACATAAAACCAATTGGCAATATGTGGATTAGCCTAACATGTATTTAAACCATACCAAATGACATGAGGTAGGCGATGTGGGACTTTCAACAGTTTGCTTAAGCATGGTTATTAATGTATTCTCATATGATTAAAAGGGTAATATGTGCCCTAAAATGCCCGGGGCTCGGGCTGCCCCGGGAGTAATCTCCAATAGTCATTGGGTTTACATTCCTTTAAAAAATGGAAGAAGAATACCTAATGACTAAAGTTGCTCTTGACGTCTCGTATCCCTTCGCTTCGGAAGATATGATTCGAGTGGGCGGAGGGGAGACTTTCCCTTTCTTCTTGTATTAGGGTTGTACCCTAGACCGCGTTTCAAAGGATTGTCCTTGAAATCTGGTGGCTCCCTTATTCCTTGGGAATTCGCACCGAGTCCCTGGCCTGGGCGGTATCCGTACTTTGTCATCATATGTGCCACCCTCATGTTGTTGGGAAGTCTTTCAACATTGGCAATCTCCAGCACTTGAAAGGATGTTTCGAGGGCCTCTTCTGTTGTATCCACATAAGGTAGGGTAGACGGCTTGCTGATCAAGATGTCATCTTCGGCTTGAACTGTGACCGGCTTGTCAGCCTACCACGAATTTGATCCTTTGGTGGAGCGTTGATGGGATTGCTTTAGGCGTTGTGAATCCAAGGTCTGCCGAGGAGGCAACTGTAAGCAGGAGTGATATCCATCACATGGAAGTCCACGTTGAAAATAGTGGGACCTACCTGGATTGGTAGATTGATTTCTCCTACTACCTCACGTTTTGATCCGTCGGACCAGGCAAAGGGTAATTTTGACCCAACTAAAGGACAACTTTTGGCCCATGACAATAACCGGAAAGATGTTAGGCTTTGGCTCTGATACCATGTTAAGGTTACAACATAAAACCAATTGGCAATATGTGGATTAGCCTAACATGTATTTAAACCATACCAAATGACATGAGGTAGGCGATGTGGGACTTTCAACAGTTTGCTTAAGCATGGTTATTAATGTATTCTCATATGATTAAAAGGGTAATATGTGCCCTAAAAATGCCCGGGGTCTGGCTGCCTCAGGAGTAATCTCTAATAGTCATTGGGTTTACATTCCTTTAAAAAATGGAAGAAGAATACCTAATGACTAAAGTTGCTCTTGACGTCTCGTATCCCTTCGCTTCGGAAGATATGATTCGGTGGGCGGAGGGAGACTTTCCCTTTCTTCTTGTATTAGGGTTGTACCCTAGACCGCGTTTCAAAGGATTGTCCTTGAAATCTCGGTGGCTCCCTTATTCCTTGGGAATTCGCACCGAGTCCCCGGCCTCGGGCGGTATCCGTACTTTGTCATCATATGTGCCACCCTCATGTTGTTGGGAAGTCTTTCAACATTGGCAATCTCCAGGCACTTGAAAGGATGTTTCGAGGGCCTCTTCGTTGTATCCACATAAGGTAGGCTAGACGGCTTGCTGATCAAGATGTCATCTTCGGCTGAACTGTGACCGGTTGTCGCCTACCACGAATTTGATCCTTTGGTGGAGCGTTGATGGGATTGCTTTGGCGTTGTGAATCCAAGGTCTCGCCGAGGAGGCAACTCGTAAGCAGGAGTGATATCCATCACATGGAAGTCCACGTTGAAAATAGTGGGACCTACCTGGATTGGTAGATTGATTTCTCCTACTACCTCACGCTTTGATCCGTCGGACCAGGCAAAGGGTAATTTTGACCCAACTAAAGGACAACTTTTGGCCCATGACAATAACCTGGAAAGATGTTAGGCTTTGGCTCGATACCATGTTAAGGTTACAACATAAAACCAATTGGCAATATGTGGATTAGCCTAACATGTATTTAAACCATACCAAATGACATGAGGTAGGCGATGTGGGACTTTCAACAGTTTGCTTAAGCATGGTTATTAATGTATTCTCATATGATTAAAAGGGTAATATGTGCCCTAAAAATGCCCGGGGTCGGGCTGCCCCGGGAGTAATCTCTAATAGTCATTGGGTTTACATTCCTTTAAAAAATGGAAGAAGAATACCTAATGACTAAAGTTGCTCTCGACGTCCGTATCCCTTCGCTTCGGAAGATATGATTCAGTGGGCGGAGGGGAGACTTTCCCTTTCTTCTTGTATTAGGGTTGTACCCTAGACCGCGTTTCAAAGGATTGTCCTTGAAATCCGGTGGCTCCCTTATTCCTTGGGAATTCGCACCGAGTCCCCGGCCCGGGCGGTATCCGTACTTTGTCATCATATGTGCCACCCTCATGTTGTTGGGAAGTCTTTCAACATTGGCAATCTCCAGCACTTGAAAGGATGTTTCGAGGGCCTCTTCGTTGTATCCACATAAGGTAGGGTAGACGGCTTGCCGATCAAGATGTCATCTTCGGCTTGAACCGTGACCGGTTGTCGCCTA
>OY731404.1:67606120-67631387 GCA_963425845.1 Sphenostylis stenocarpa
TTATGCATCTATTGAGGGGGAGATTTCAATTTTTTGAGCATAATCAAAATAGGGGAGATATTTATTTAAAGCCTCTTATTATGTTTATAAACTTTAAATATTATCTGGTATGTTTAATGTTTTTGTTAGTATGACAGATAAAACAAGGTTATTACTGAGCTTTAAAAGAAAATTTTGATCATCATCAAAAAGGAGGAGATTGTTGAAACATACAAGGATATGAATGTCCTCTTATTATGTTTATAAACTTTAAATATTATCTGGTATGTTTAATTTTTTTGTTAGTATGACAGATAAAACAGGTTATTACAGAGCTTTAAAAGAAAATTTTGATCATCATAAAAAAGGGGAGATTGTTGAAACATACAAGGATATGAATGTTGAACATACATGAATATGAAGCCTGTAGATTTTGATGACAATTCAAGAACAAAGGACGTAAAGATTTGAAGACTTGTAATATGATGTAATAACTCTGTTTTAATGATTTTGAGTCTGTAATATTAGAGTCTAAGATAGCCAGCACATAGTCTACTCTTTAGAAGCTTCAAAAACTCATTTTTATAAAAAACACAATGGTTTAATCGATTAAAAGACAGGATAATCGATTATTACAGAGAGAAAAACCATTTTCTGTATCAGCTCTCTGGAATAATCGATTAAAGCTCCTATTAATCGATTAACAGGGCTATTAATCGATTAACAGGGCAATTAATCGATTAAAACACGTGGTTATGGGTTCTTGTTGATTTTGGCTCTGTAATAATCGATTAACACTCAAGATAATCGATTATTTCAGTCAGATATGCATTTTAAACTTCAAAATTGGACCAAGTTTCGAAAACCCTAGTCCCAATTCACCAGGTTTCGAAAATCCCCAATTCCCAAACCATAATTTGTCTACTTAAGGTTCTCTAAGGCTCTCTGCAAAGTGAACAACCTTTTTCAAACAAAAGTTGAGAGTTGTGACTGGCAGAGAACTGTTTGTTGGAGGAAAAATGGGCTTTTGGAACCTAGTGTGGGCTAGAAGCGATAAGAATCACTAAGTGGGTTTTCTTGGTGGATTGTGTGTTGTGCCGTCTCTAGGGAAAGTTGTTCTTCATCTCTTGTGTGACTCAAGAGAGGTGTTTTCGTTACCTTATCTTTTCAATTGTTATCTGTTTGTAAAATTGTCATTATAGTGGCAGCGTTAATCCTTTGTTTGAGTGATTAGCAACTGGATGTAGGGTTTTTTGATCCGAACCAGTATAAATCATCTGTGTAAGACTTTTTCCTTGCTCTATTTACTTTACATAGCATTTTAATCGGTAAATTTTTTAAACCCTAATTTTTGTTAAGAAACCAATTCACCCCCCCCTCTTGGTTTTTGTCCGGAAACGTAAACATTCCGCTACGCGATTCTAACAAAGGGGACTTCAAACCAGATGGGGATTCGTACTTATTCAGTCTTACAAAAGGGGACTACAAACCAGATGGGGGTTCGTACTCATCAACCACGTGGATAGCTACCGCACCAAAAGAAGCATCCTGAGGACGAGTCTTACAAAAGGATACTCAAACCAAATGGGGGTTGGTACTCATCAAACCAGATGGGGGCTCGTACTCATCACCACATGGTCAAAGGGAACACCCTGTGTTCAACTTCGAAGAAGACACCACATTCATTGTTTGGAGGGTCAGCTACCACACCAAAGGAGCATCCAAAGGACGACCTGACAAGAGGGTTAACTCCTTCACCCGACAGCCGATCTTATGGCACAATCGCCAACGGCCGGTCAGTCAAGTGAAGGGGGGGCAGTTGTAGATCCCAAATCTTGTCCAACCTCATAATAAAGTTCAGAAATCCTCCATTTCGAAGATGGACAAGGCTTCATTAGGCCCCTAGTAGTGTTTTCTAGGATCCATTTAAGAAAATGAGGGTTTTCTTAGAAAATAAAAATGAGGATTTTTGTCAGAAGGTTGGGATGGTCGTCCCAGATTCTAGACTGTCGTCCCAACCCCCTTTGTGGCCTGGGAAGGCAGTCCCAGAATCTAAACGGTCTTCCCAACCCCCTTGGTGGCCTAGGACGACCGTCCCAAATCTCAGACGATCGTCTCACTCCTTTTTGTAGCCTGGGACGGTCGTCCGAAATTCCAGACATTCGTCCCACCTAACAAAATTTGGGACGGCCATCCTGGCCTCCTAGATCCGCGAGCCTATAAATAGGAGCTCATTTCCCACATTTTTCACACACCTGGCTGAGAGTGCTCTCTTATCTCTCCTACTGTGAAACTTCTCTAGGCATTTTTTGCTTTGTTTCAGAGTCTGAGTAATCTTTTCGATTATACTTTTTGGATTAAATCGGTTAAGGAAGTCTCTTTTTGAGACATCCGGCACTCGGTAGTTTAATAATTTTATTGTTCGGGAGAGGAATGCTCTTGTAGAGGGAGGGAACTGCCAAAAAGCATCCTCAAGTTTAGAGATTTATAAAAGCTCGCTTCGGAGGTTCTTTTCTATTCCTTCTCTTTTATCGCTTTCCTTTATGTGCATTAGAAATTACAGCCATGTAGATATTTAATTACTGCAAGTAGATGAATAAATAGGGTAAATGCATAATTTCTAGAATCTTTATTTTCTGAATTAATCTGTCATAGGGAACCCGAAAGGGGCGTTGTGGGGCGTAACTAACTCTCTTACCCAACTCTGGTTATAATGGTCAAAGTTGGTTTTTTTCTAAATCAACGCCTTCTTTTTTCATCCTTTTCCAATGTTTATGGTTAAAACATTGGTGGCGACTCTTTAGAACTTCTTTTTACAAAAACCTCACCTTTAAGGATAGTTCGATTAACGAGCATCCTAAAAGCAATGACCACTTATTTTATAAAAACGTGAGTCACAAACTATTGCGTCGCGACCACTTGCCTTTTTTGGTTCCCCTCCCTTAGCGGTTGGGTATAGCGGCGACAGTCACTCATGATGGTCATTCCAATGATCCAAATGAAGAAGAATTGAAGATTGGACGAAAACTAGAGCAGTTGTCGCGCTTCTCTTCTCAAAACCTAAAAAATTATTTCTCAAAACGAATCTTATCTTTTTATAGAAAAATTTGGGTCATGCGTCATTCGCTCAAGCGAAAAATATTCGCTTGAGCAGTTGAATCCCCAAGAGCTTTAACGTATTTTCACTCAAGCGAGCATCCGTCTCGCTTGGGCGAATCTCAAGCTGAAAATCTTCTTCTTTCTTTCAATTTTTCTTCAATTATCTTGAGAATTATGATCATTGTTCTTGTACCAAGGTATTCTGCAAATTCATCCTACATTAAGAAAAAATAGGTTAAAATTAACATAATTTAAATGGTTAAATAACAATTAGAAGTATAATTACATCAACTTTTGTCACTTAACATAATTCAGCGTATGTATTTTATGTCTCCATATCCATACCGAATATAGTATGCAAGTGTCATTATTTACACATCATGTATGGATTGGTGGATTTTTCATAATCGGTGCTGAGATTATGCACCGACTAGTCGATACAACGTAATTGATAGCTACAACCTCAAATTCAACCGTAAATATTAATATTATATTAAATATTATTATTATATTAAATATTATTATATTAATATATTTGGTTCTTTACGTAGAATGTATATTAAACCACTGAGGTGGGGCACCTCCACAGTGGCAAAGAAGGACTTGTCTTGGGTGCTTATGTACTGGCACTTGTGGTATGAAGTTACAATCTTTGAGACTATGCAGTTACTATTTTTAGGAGAGACTATACAACACGTTATTAAAACATTGTATTATTCCACATGCACCCCTTTAGCCACGTCCATCTTCTGCCCAAATTCCTATTTTTTTTTATATTTTCCTTATAGATTAAGAAAGAAAACAAGCCATACTTGCTCGACCAGCGAGTATAACCACTATTTTTATAATTTATTATAAAATAAGTCAACATGGAGACAACTAAGAAAAACCGCGTCCGATCCTGAGTATGAATGAATTATAGAAAATGAAGAGAACAAGTTTTTTCCAAATTTTTGATAACTTTTGACCAATTTTAATATCCATAAACCAGAAGAAATGGACATGATACAGCTTTATCCTCATTCCCGGAATCAAAATTTGAATTAACAAGGAAAAAAAAAGAAAGGCAGGGCCTTATATTCTGAATTTCCTATACTGCATTTCTTTCATCTCTTACTCTTATGGCATACAAATTACTATTGCCTATAGCTTTTCATGGGACTTTAATATAGTTCAATTATAAACAACATGTCACTAAACCATGAATAAACTCAAGAGCTTGTGACGTGTACTATATACCGCAACATCTATGAACAGACCAAAAATAACATAAAACTGAGACTGAATCTAGTTAGTAAGAAAGTTTCAAGCATAGCAATTCAGTTTCATCGTGATGCGGTACTCTCTGTGCAGGAACTTCTCTGACTCCTGAATGTATGGAAGAATATTTTGAATCATATTCTTCAGTATCTCTACAGGGTACTGTGGCTAACAAAGTGCAGGTAATCTGGGTGGTTTGCCTGCAAATTCTGTAGCCAGTCAGTAGCATTATTCAATAGAGACTCAACTTTCTGCCATTCATAGCCTCTACTAGGAGCTAGCATTGAGCCTCTCAACTTATAAGCGGCAAGGGCAAAAACTGGAAGAGACATATTTAAGGATCCACCATGGACCTTCCAGCTACTAAACTCCGGAAAGTTTTTCCCTGTGATAAATGAATGATATCACTAGTTAGGGACAATTATCGGGAATTTCACTCCTTGCGTATTTGAAATTGTCGGAAACTAAGAATGAAATTGAAAAACATACTTCTATAGTTAGCTGACAGGGAATGGTAGGTCAGGAAAGATGCATCCACCCTCTTGATTGATGATGCGACTGGTATTTTATATATTGGATACCTGGACCCGAGTTCAATTTGGACAACGAAAAATTTAGTGATAACTTAAATTACAACAACAGATGAGCTTTCTGACACCTACCAGGCCACAGAAAACCAACTAGAAGGTGATATATCACAACTTCTATACTTCTTGAGTAAAGGAAACTCAGAAGCAAGAATGGTAATCTGAGAGGAAAAAGAAATTGTTAATGTCCAAATAAAAGGGGAAATTTTAATAGGTGGATCTAAAAAGATGGGACTTGCCTTCTCATGTAAAGGAGGTCGAATATGTGGCTGAGCTCCTTGGAAGAATTCATAGACAAGCTCCTCAGCTGAGCTGCTTGTCTCCTCAGAAGACTCAGCGCTATTGTCCTCTTCTAACCTCCTGCATGTTTTCATTCCAACAATTAAGATGTTAATAACCAGACATGTTAAATGTCGTAATGGTGGCATGATGATATCCTGTTTTCAAATAAATAATGGAAAACAATATCACGAACTGAAAGCATAATTTGGTTCTGAGATAGCATTAAATAGAGGAAGGTATTTCCCTCCTTCACAAAAACTTTACCAAAACACGAAGAACTGACAAACAAAATGAGAGTGAACTGTAAAAACACAATACAAAATTTACGAATAAGTTTCACAAAATCCATCATCCATCAACAAACAGGGAATGAAACATCAGCAACAGGAAGTATGGTGATCAAATGTGTGTATGAAATGGTTTTACTGCGTACTTTCACGTAACACCGTACCAATGTGAAAAATGTGAAATTCAAATAAAAATATGCATCATAGCTTTATAAGTTTAGCCAACCAACTTTGAACACCTAAAACTAAAAGCCTTTCGAACTAACGAATAGTGAAAAATCAGATTTCACCTTATATCAACGCTTCAGACTAATTTATCCCATTATTCTAAACAAATAACCATTTAGCTAACCAAATTGCTTCAGTGAAGGTAGTCTGAGTGAATTAATCAGTGACAATTTGGTCGGCAATAAATGGTTTTCTCTAATATGACTTTTTGGTATGAATTAGTGTGACGCTTCGATACAAGTCAAGCAGCACTCAAGCATAAAAGTTGATAAAAAAATATAGCTGCTCTGCTGGGTTACTCCTGTCAATACAACATGCATCACAGAAAATGACAAAATTCCATCCAACCAAGCATGAATGTTTGGTTCTCAGCATTTGTTACACGGGATAGAAAAACAGTAAGAAAATCAGTACGAACACACAAGGTTCCATAATCAGAGTCAGAAAATAGAACAAAGCAGAAGTAGGAAATGAGTAAAAACCAATTTAACAAAACTGAAAGAAAAGTTTGATGTGACGCAAAACCAATGGCAAAAAGAGACAAAAATAAAGTTACGACAGGGGCCAAATTATAAGCATTGGTGAACCAAAATGAGGAGAGACACAAACTACCTCTCAGCATATAGCTGAATTGCAGAGAGGGAGGGCGCATAGTATATTTTTGCGTCCTCCCCTCCGTCATGGCTTACTGGCACCTCTACACCATACGCACTCCATTCTCTGTAGGATTCCCACAGATCCTCGAGAACAATATATAGGCGACCAGTGCCATTGTTGGCGGCGGAGTAACCAGTTTTGCTTCCCTTCATTGTAGGCTGCACAATCCAAAGCCAAGGCCCACAAGTTAGCACCACAAACATCCAAAGCAAGTGATAAATAAACAATTAAGACATCAACCACTACCAAGCATGCAACTAAGTGCAATTTTATTTTTCAAAATAAGAACAGTCGTAAAACAACACAAAAGCATAGTGAAAGTTGAAAGTTAGTAGCCTAAGAAACAAGGAACAAAAATGAAAGCATGTCAATTGAACAATTCGATTCAGCACCTCGCATGAAGAGTGTGCAGGGACGGACGGTGTGAGTGCGTCCAAAAGACGATCTAGATTACTGCGACTAGCAGTCCTGGACAATGCCGGTTCGTAAGAACCGGTTTGCGAATCCGGTTGGGTCGAGTGAGAGTCCAACCGTTTCTGCTGCTCTTGCTGCAGTTTTCGGAAAACTGGAGGACTGTAGAAACGGTCCGAACCGGTGGTCCTGTTGGAGTAAGAAGCAGTGGAGTTCGACATTGCAGAGATAAGATAGGCGTGAAAGGATCAGAGATTTTTTGAGGAAAAATAATTGTGAAAGAGGGAGAGGTTTTTGGATGAAGAATTGGTGTATGGAATGGTGAAGAATTGCGAGAGGTTTGGATTTGGGAAGAAGAAGCACTGAAGCAGAGTGAAAGAATGAGGGAGTGTGCGTTTAAGTAGTGATCGGTGTGGTGAGGGTAGTAACATGAACGAGCAAGATGACGGAATGGACTAGAACTGAACATTTTTTTATTATTATTATTATTTATGTTTTTGAATAATTTTGATACTCGTTTATTAGATTTAAAAGTGTTTAAAAAAATTGAATGTGAATTAAGAGATACTTATCAACTAATTAAATGTTACCCAACAGTAGTTAACTTTTGATTTAATTAATTAAGTGAATGAGTAAATCTTGTTTAAATAAAATTTTCTACATGCATTTACAATAAAGAAGATAAAACAAATTAAACTTCTTTTTATAAATTAAAAATCAACTTATCCATTATACTTTTGTAAAAGAAAATGATCTAGCTTCTTAAATTTTCTTAATGCAAATTAATTTTCATTTATAAAAAGTAATTTCTTTTATTTTCTTATTTTCTATTATGTAAATAGTCAATTAATCATACACACCAATTTCATAATTTAATATTTACACGTGAAAAGAAAAAAAAGTTTAAAACAAAGATAATAATTAAACTTATACATGGAATGATGGATTTGTCTTCGTCTCAAATTTCACAACAAAAAATCGAGTTATTTGGAATTAGGGCAAAAGTGGATTCGAGTTTAGGTTTTTTCTACTTTAAAAAGTTTGAGTCGAGACGAGTAATGCAATTTTCACCTTAGTCTCGTCTCTTGTTCTAATTTTATATTTAAATTTAAAATTTAAAATATTAATAATTTAAAAATATTTCATTTTCTTTCTCTATTATATATAAGATCATTATTTTTATATTTTAACATTTTTACTTTTCTTCTACTCACTTCTTTATTCAATTATATGACTTAGTTCATTATATTATTTCATTTCTCTTATCTTTCATTTATTCATATTTCCTTAATTTCTCCAAACAATTTGATTTTTTCAATCTTTTCAACCAATTTGAAGAACACAAAGTTAATTTTTCTTCTTATTTATCTTTTTAAAAATATTTTATATAAATCTTAGTAGTAACTAATATTATTTTATTTATAATTTACCTTTGTTAGATTTTATTATGTCATAATTTTTTGGATCTTATTATTCTTGTTTGTCATATATTAAATTTTATCTTAATAAAATAATCGTATTTTAAAGGATTAAAAGAATTAATAATTAAAAATTTTATTACTTTGAACTAATTAAATAAGAATTGATTTATTAAATATTTTCTTATAAACCTGTTGGTGGGAAAAATTGACATATGAATCGAAAAGTGGGTAGAAGAAAATTTGATGACCATGTGTTGGGGAAAATCGAGAATCTGAATCGAAAATGGATAGAAGAAATTCGATGACCATGTGTTGGGGAAAATCGAGATATGAATCGAAAATGGATAAAAGAAATTCGATGACCATGTGTTGGGGAAAATCGAGATATGAATCAAAAAGTGGATAAATCGAGATATAAATTCGAAAGTAGATAAATCGATATATGAATCAAAAGAGGATAGAGGAAATTCAATGAACATGATTGGGAGTAAAAAATCGATAATAAGTATCGAGTGTTAAGTTAAGTTTGAGGGAAGTTAGAGGCAGTTCAAGTACTTTATGTCTGGAATCGAGATCGAGGGAAACAATTATCATGCACATGGGAACATGGGGTAGTGGTTTCTAAACCGTTCTTAGGTGGTCAGAAGCAGTTTAAAGTACTTGATGGCTGAGGTTGGGATCGAGGGAGCAGTTATCTCGCGCATGGGAACATGGGGTAGCGATTTCTAAACCGTTCTTAGGTGGGCATAAGTAGTTTAAAGTACTCGATTGCTGAGGTCGAGATCGAGGGAATAGTTATCTCGTGCATGGGAACATGGGGTAGTAGTTTCTAAACCGTTCTTAGGTGGTTATGTTGAAGAAGGCTATAAATAGAACAAAGCGTGAAGAAGGAGACAGAATTTCAGAGGTATCAGAAATCTATTGTACAAGTCTACTGGAGAACGACGAATCATGGAATTTCTGGCAATCTGGATTTCCACTTTTATCGACTTTTGTTACCGCTTTCTTTACTTTCCCTGGTAATTTATCTTTAATGCAATTTAAATTTGCCTTTTTGTACTTTCCAGTTATTTCAATTCCTTGCAATTTACTCTTGTGCAATTTAAAATTTTGCATTACTTTTCGTCTCGATATTTTTTAACGCTTTCTTTACTTTCCTTGGTAATTTATTTACATGCAAATTTAAGTTTGTGTTCTTCGTTCCTGCATTTATCTTTATTTAGTTGCTTTATATGGGTTTGCATGTATCTTATTTTACATAGCCTTTCATGTTATTTCGTTTACACTTAATTTTATTTCTGCCGATTTTCATGTTCTTGAGTCTCTTAATAAAAAATACAAAAAAAGAACTTTCGATTTCATTGATGTCTGCAGGTTTTTAAATACGTTTTTCGTGTTTTGCACTTAAATTTATCGCTTCATACATTTTTTATTGAAAAACTTTTTGCTAGCCTAAATAAAAAGAACTTACGGTGGTTGAAATTTGGTTAGAACTTAGTCTTTAGGAAATCGAAACAAAACCAAAAATTTCACCAGAAACAAATTGGCGCGCCAGGTAGGGGTCATTGTGTTAAACACACAAAATTTGGCTAGTTCAAAAAGTGTATGAGATTAAGGAGTGGACGAATAGTAAGAATGAATCAAAATCCACCAAATAGTCAGAGTAACAGTGAGGTTCCTAATAGTCCAAATCCACCAAACACTGGGGGGCAAGCTCATAATGGAACTATGCCTGTAATATCGACAAATGTGAGTGCATCGATTCCAGTGAATAATGAACAAAGCCAAGGGACGTTAGCAAATACTCAATTAATAGGGTCTGGGACTATAATGTCAAATAGTATGCAAACTACGGGAAGCCCCGTAACAACATTTACAGGTTCATATATGAGTGTAAGACCGCCTGGATTGACTTTTAATAATACAAATGGGGTTGGCACTTCAGTACAACGAACTATGAGACCTAACCTAGGAATGCCCTAAAACCTAGGAACATTTCAAACCTTAGGAATGCCTCAAAATTTTGGAGTATCCCCGAATTTAGGTATATCCCAAAATTTTAGTAACACCTCAGAATCCAGGAAATGCGCAAAGTTTAGGGACACAACAGATGTCTCCAATTCCAAACCAGGATAACAGAGCGAATTTGGATCATGGGAGATATGCATTTGATAGATATTATCATCGATCTAATTTCGATATTATCGAAAATGCTAGTACTGGAATTTCCAGTAATTCATTAGGGGTGTTTCGACAACAAATGGATGAAAGTAATTTCGAGATGGTCAATGTGTTGTCACAACAGTTGACTACAGTATTAAACCCATTAATTCAAAACACTACTAGTAGTTTTGAGATATTAGCATATCAAATGACACGTATCGATGATGCATTGGCAATACCTCAACAAACGAGGGTTGAGAATAATGCTAATCAGGACAATAACCAAAACATCAATATTAATCCCCCTTATTTATTAAGGAGAAATCGAAATGCTGATCAATATCTGCATATGAGGAATGTTGCTCACGGAAATTTAAATGGTGGGTTTCAAAATGGGTATAATCAGAATAACATAACAAACAGTACAATCGTTTGTTGGGTCAAAGGATGAATCCCCAAGGAATAGAATTAAGACCACTTAACCAACCATACTTCGTTTCTTCTTTTCCAAATACAATTCTCGAGACGGAATAACCTCGAGGATATAAAGTACCTAAGTTCACAAAACTTGCCGGAGAAATCGATGAATCTACTATAGAGCATGTGGCACTATATCAAATTGAATGTGGAGATATAACTATGAATGAGGAATTAAAAATGAAATACTTTCCTAGTTCATTAACAAAGAATGTCTTCACTTGGTTTACCACTTTGCCACCTAACTCGATATATAATTGGCTCCAGTTGGAAAGGAATTTTCATGAGCAATTTTTTAGGGGAGAAACTCAAGTAAGTCTCATCGACTTAATGAATATAAAAAGGTATAATCATGAGAGTATAGATGATTATTTGAATAGATTTAGACAAATGAAATCAAGATGTTTCACTCAGATTCCCGAATTTGAATTAGTTAGGATGGTTGCTGCTGGGTTAAAATTTTCTATTAGGAAAAAGTTGGTTAATTTACCTTTGAGTGACATGGCTCAATTAGCCGATAAAGTAAGAAGAGTGGAACAAATCGAGTATGAGAAGGAAAGATATAAGAAAATTTAGAAATCTATAAAGAAAGATAGGGTAGCATACATAAAGGAAATATACGAAGAGAATCCTAAGACAGAGGTAGAAAATGAAGATTTTATTGATGAGAAAGTAAACATAGCAGAGCTCAAAGTAGGAGCTCCATATATTTGTAAATTGTTGCAGAAAAACGAGGTAAAAGACAAAATGGCAAATCGAACATATACTTTTGATGTAACAAAAGCAGATAAAATCTTTGATATTTTATTGAAAGATAAACAGATTAAATTGAGTGATGATCATAAATTTCCTTCTTTAGATCAAAGAAATGGTCGAAAATATTGCAAATTTCATAATATTTATGGACATTGGACTAATAATTGTATACATTTTAGAAACATAATTCAAGATGCAATCGACCAAGGAAGGTTAAAATTTGAGGAGATGTCGATGAAAGTGGATACTAGTCCATTTGAAGTTCAGGTGGGGTATGTTGAGTCTCAGTCAAGCATTACTGAAGATGCCCGATTGGTAAATTCAGCCTTTATAGGTATGGTCGATGTTACTGAAGACGTTAATCCTAGACATGTTAAAATGGACATGTCAGAGGAAGACATAGAGTTTGATTTAAATGAGTTTGAGAAAGAATTCGAGAGAGAAATTTATCCTCAAAGAGAGGATTCGCTCATTGAATTTTTAACCAGAAAGAAAGAGAAGGATGAAGACGTGGCATTATGTCCACGATGTAGTGCGATGTTTGACAGATCTGCTGCTAAAGCCTTCAGGGAGGAGCAAATAAAAAAAGTGGAGACACAGTAGAAGAATTACAATTTTAAAGAAAAACAAACGGTCCAGATGATAGTAGGAGAAAATCAGCAATTTGTTGGTTCTTCTTCTAATAGAAATCAAATGCGATGGGTCAAGAAGGAGATATTTTCTCCTCGGGGAGGAAGAAGTAGACTTCAAAATAATAATGTGTTCGATAGACTTTCATGCAATGAAAGATCAAATACTGGATTCCCCACGTTCCAAAGGAGAATATTTCGAGGAAAGCCTTGGAAGAGAGGGGGAAGGCTCCAACCTTACTGGGGAAGGTTCAACAATTATAAGAGTTTTGAATAGCAGAATGTACCGATCGGGGGTCAGTATGTAAGGGATTTTGTCGATGGTAAGGATGAAAATAATAGGGTTGGACAACAGATTGGAGTGATATCAATACTACCTGTAGAGTATGTTAATCAGTATGAGGAATTTCAGGAACAAAATGATGCTTATCGAGAGGATGATTTCTTTTCTGAGGAAATGAGACCAAAAGTGACGTGGGTGACGCAAGTGTCATGTGAATCTCCCCATAAAAACGCTGCTTTTATCAATCCTCCATCAGAGGAAATGAGGTTTCATTTGAAACCCCTGATGTTGAGTATTGAGATACAAGGACAGAAGGTGAATAAAGTCCTTGTGGATGGTGGTGCGGCGATAAACATATTGTCAATCACTATGTTAAAGAGGTTCGGTGTCAATTTGAAAGACTTAATCAAGAATAATATCTTGATTTCCGATTTCAGCGGGAAATCATCGAGTTCAGAAGGCATGATTGCCTTAGATGTGAAAGTGGGTACTTATTCGAGGCCTACTGTTTTTGTGGTAGTCCAATCGCATGCAAATTTCAATGCATTATTGGGCAAAGAATGGATCCATGGGGTTGGAGCAGTGCCCTCCACTGCTCATCAGAAGTTATTTATGTGGAATCGAGATGGACATCTCGAAGTGATTCAAGGAGACCAACACGAGTTCGTAACATTCGTGTCTCAGGTTGGTTGGTCTCTCCAAAATTTGGCGCTCACTCAGTCATTTACCTTCGAGACTATCGAGAATTTTAATTCAAAAATGCATGAGAAACGATTTCTGGAAATGAATGAGAAAAAAGGGTTTGTACTGATTAAAGAGGGGGCCAGCCTCGAAGTGGCCAATGAAAATGCATGAAGATTATGAGGAGTTCTTGGCTCGATTGAGAAGATACGAAAATGAAAAAAGAGAGAGCCAAGAAAGTAGTAGTAATAGGGTAGGAATAAATAAGTCGATATACTCGACAGAAGCAAATAATAGTGATCAAGTTGTACTTGATTGTATTTATGATAATTATCCTTTAGGTTTTGAAAGATCTGTCACATCTAATCACAAAAAAGTCGAGGCCCAAGATCCATTAGAAGAAATCAACTTGGGAAGTACAGAGAAGAGAAAACCTACTTATATTAGTAGGTATCTCGAAAAAGAAATGAAAAAGGATATGATTCTATTACTGGAAGAATATAAAGACTGCTTTGCTTAGGATTATGAAGAAATGCCTGGATTGGATCGAAGTCTAGTCGAGCATAGATTACCTATTATAGAAGGCAAGAAGCCAATAAAACAAGCTCCGAGAAGATTTGCACCTGAGGTGATGGGTAAGATTAAAGAAGAAATCGAGAGACTTCTTAGCGCGAAATTTATCAGAACTACCAGGTATGTGGATTGGATTTCCAATATTCTTCCAGTTATTAAAAAGAATGGTAAAATGAGAGTCTGCATTGATTATCGAGATTTAAATTTAGCAACTCCTAAAGACGAATATCCTATGCCAGTAGCTGATATGTTAATAGATGTAGTAGCTGGTAATGAAATTTTGAGTCTCTTAGATGGATATTCAGGATATAATCAAATTTTTGTTGCCCAAAACGATATAGCTAAAACAGTTTTTCGATGTTCGGGGGCATTAGGTACTTATGAATGGATAGTGATGTCATTTGGATTAAAAAACGCTGGAGCGACATATCAAAGAGCAATGAATTTAATTTTTCATGATTTGATTAATGATTTCATGCAGGTTTATATAGATGATATTTTTGTTGCCTCAAAGAAAAAACATGAACATTTAGATAATTTAAGAAAATCTTTTGAAAGAATGAGGAAATAAGGTTTAAGAATGAATCCTTTGAAATGTGTCTTCGGTGTATCTGCTAGTGAGTTTTTAGGATTCATAGTACATGGAAAAGGGATCAAGATTGATAAAAACAAAGTAAAAGCAATATTAGACATTTTTGCCCCAAAGAATAAAAAGCAGTTGCAATCATTGTTAGGTAAAATAAATTACTTAAGACGATTTATTTCTAATCTGGCTGGTAAGACTTATGTTTTTTCGTCTTTGTTAAAGTTGAAAAAGGAAGAAGATTTCAAATGGGAGGAAGAACATCATAAGGCCTTTGAGCAGATTAAATTGACTTTGACTAATCCTCCGATTTTGATACTAGTAATGAGGAACAAGCCATTGAAGTTGTATGTATCAGCATCAGATCGAGCTATAGCCAGTCTACTAGCACAAGAGGATCAGAATGATGTAGAATATGTTGTTTATTATCTTAGTAGAATATTAAACAATGTTGAAACTCGATACAGTGATATCAAAAAATTAGGGCTATGTTTGTATTTCTCTTGTACGAAACTCAAGTATTTGATGAAACTCCATGATGTGATGGTTTATTCCAAAAATAATATTTTGAACTTTCTTTTATCGAAACCTCTTATGCATAATTGAATAGGTAAGTGGGTTTTAGCTATGACAGAGTTTTCATTGTCATTCGATTCTTTGAAATCGGTAAAAGGCCAAGTTATTGATGATTTTATGGTAGACCATACGATTGACCCGATTGATAATTTATTTATTGAAATAAGTAAATGGATAATATATTTCGATGGATCGAGTACATCGGACAAGTTAGGTGTGGGAATTCTTATTATTTCACGAAGTAATATCCCGACCAAGTTATTATTTGAAATTAAATCCACTTGCTCGAATAATGAAGCTGAATATGAAGCTTTGGTTGCAGGTCTCGAGACTTTGATTAAGTTAAAAGCTCGACATGTAATTGTAAGGGGTGATTCACAATTAGTGATCAAACAAGTACGAAAAGAATACTAATGTATTAATACTAATTTGTTCAGATACTTAGAAAAAGTAATTACTTTGAGTAAAATGTTTGATGACAAAACGTTCGAATATGTTCCTCAAGAATTTTATCGAGAAGCCAATGATTCAGCGCAAATAGCATCTAAGTATAAAATTTCTCTAAAAAATTTACAGATGATGATTCAAATCAAAGAGAAATTACCCCAAGAAAGGAAATTTTGCAAATTAATAACTTAGATGATTAGGATTGGAGAAAATCGATTATGGATTATTTGCAAAATCCAAACGGGAGAATCGATAAGAAAATAAAATATCAAGCAGTAAAATATGTGTTGTTCAATGATGAATTCTATAAAAGAGGCATTGATGGAGTATTGCTTAGATGTTTAGGAAATGATGATGCTTATTTGGCAATGGCGGAAGTACATAATGGAATATGTGGTGCACATATTGTAGGTCAAAAAATGAGATGGACGTTAATTCATCAAGGATATTATTGGCCTTCGATTTTAAAAGATTGTATCGAATATGTTAAGTCTTGTGAAGAGTGTCAGAAGTTTAGTCCTATACAACAAGTCTCTTCTAGTGAACTTCACTTTATTATCAAACCTTGGCCTTTCAGAGGTTGGGCAATCGATTTAATTGGTCAAATTTTTCCACAGTCATCGAGAGGACATAGATATATAGTAGTAGTTGTTCGATTATCTTTCAAAATGGGTAAAAGCAATCCCGTTAAAAGATGTCAATCAACAAGATGTGAATGATTTCATTGAAGAATATATTGTTTATCGATTTGGAATACCACAATCTATTATACTGATAGAGGGACAATTTTTACTGGTAAGAAGATGGTTAAATATGCTAAATCGAGGAATATTCAGTTATTAGCATTGACTCCATATTGTGCTCAGGCTAATGGATAGGTTGAAGCAATTAATAAAATAATTATTGGTTTAATCAAGAAACATGTCAGTAACAAACCAAAGACTTGGCATGAAACATTATTACAGATTTTATGGGCCTATCAAAATTCGCCGAAAGATTCCCTACAGAATACTCCATATAAGTTAGTCTATGGGCATGATGCGGTTTTACCCATCGAAATCAATATTGAGTCAACTCGAATACAAAAACAAAATGATTTGCCTAACTGCGATTATTGGAATTTGATGTATGACGAGTTAAATGAACTTGATGAGATAAGATTGCAAGCGTTAAATAATACTATTCTACAAAAAAGTCAAATTGCTCGAGTTTATAACAAGAAATTTTGACAGAATATATTTAGAGAATGTGATTTAGTTTGGAAAACGATTTTGCCGATGGATAAGAAGTCTAAAAGTTATGGCAAATGGTCACCGAATTGGGAAGGGCCTTTTGAAATTGTTAAAGTATTATCGAGTAATGTTTATTCGATTGTTGATTGGCATAGTAAAGAAAAAGTACTATCGATAAATGGGAAGTACTTAAAAGATTATAAACCTCAAACAAGGGAAATAAGCATTCACAATTGATTAAAGTATAATGTTTTAAAAAACTTGATATTGAAGATCGGAACTGATCTTAGCAGTAAGGATCTCTTCGATGTCACGGGCGGTTGAGATAAATGACTTGAGGGAGTGACATCATTTTCAGACAACAGAATATCGAGAATCAAAAATAGATCTTCTTCAATAGCAGTTCGATATTTTGATAAGTCTTTAGGAATATGATCATTCTATCGAGGCAATGAAGTCGAAGTTTGTTCGATAGATGGTGTTTCTTCTTGGACTGAGGGAGATATTAGTTGATTAGACAGGGAATGTTCGAGAGTGTTTTAGGTAAGGGTAGTATGATACTTTCGATATCAAAATTTCTTTGTCTGTGGGTTTTGGAGAAATTAAGTTTAAGAGGGTTGTAGCATTCTCGATAAAAGTTTTCGAATCGAGATATTTGAAGATAATGGGAGTATTTACTTTTCTTGGTTTTCAATTTATTGTGCACAAGGAGTCAATTTTCGATTGGATTATATCAAAGTCAGAATGATTTCTTGGAAAATTATCGATTTGGAAGAATGGTGAAGCTTGACTTAAACCAAATTGCCTCGAAAGGAGCTGAGGGTAGTTGAGACAAATAATATTAATGAGGGGAATGGTTTAAATTGACATGTGATAATAAAATCAGCGTTGTATGGCTTCAGAACATTTAAAGAGTTGAGGTAGACACTTTTTGAAAGAATACAAAATTTGCACAAATGTTTTTATTCTTTCAAGGGGGCATTTTGTTGGTGGAAAAAATCGATATATGAATCGAAAAGTGGGTAGAAGAAAATTCGATGACCATGTGTTGGGGAAAAATCGAGAATCTGAATAAAAAATGGATAGAAGAAATTCGATGACCATGTGTTGGGGAAAATTGAGATATGAATTCAAAATGGATAGAAGAAATTCGGTGACCATGTGCTGGGGAAAATCGAGATATGAATCGAAAAGTGGATAAATCGAGATATAGATTGGAAAGTAGATAAATCGAGATATGAATCGAAAGAGGATAGAGGAAATTCGATGAACATGATTAGGAGTAAAAAATCGATAATAAGTATCGAGTGTTAAGTTAAGTTTGAGGGAAGTCTGAGGCAGTTCAAGTACTCGATGTCTGGAATTGAGATCGAGAGAAATAATTATCGTGCACATGGGAACATGGGGTAGCGATTTTTAAACCGTTCTTAGGTGGTCAGAAGCAGTACTCGATGGCTAAGGTCGAGATCGAGGGAACAGTTATCTCGTGCATGGGAACATGGGGTAGCGATTTCTAAACCCTTCTTAGGTGGTTATGTTGAAGAAGGCTATAAATAGAACAAACCGTGAAGAAGGAGAGGGAATTTCAGAGGTATCAGAAATCTATTGTACAAGTCTACTGGAGAACGAAGAATCATGGAATTTCTGAAAATCTGGATTACCACTTTTATCGACTTTTGTTACCGCTTTTTTACTTTCCCTAGTAATTTATCTTTAATGCAATTTAAATTTACCTGTCTGTACTTTCCAGTTATTTCAATTCCTTGTAATTTACTCTTGTGCAATTTAAACTTATGCATTACTTTTCGCCTCGATATTTTTTATCGCTTTCTTTACCTTCCCTGGTAATTTATTTACATGCAAGTTAAGTTCGTGTTCTTCGTTCCTTCATTTATCTTTATTTAGTTGCTTTATATGGGTTTGCATGTGTTTCTGGTGAAAATTTTATCGATTTTGATTTCTTAGAAACTTAGGTTCTAATCAAATTTCAACCACGTAGATTCTTTTTACTTAGGCTAGCAACAGTTTTCAATCAAAATGTGTATGAGAATCGAAAATGTCATAATATCGAGAAATGTTAACAATGCAACATATCATACAGATTGACACTCGAAAGTATTCTTTTTGGTATTTTTTATTAAGAAACACGAAGTAAAGAAAGCAATAAAACATATCGAAAATGAAAGGTAGTGCAGAATATTACATTACAGAGAATTGTAAATGCGGAAACTTCGAAATTGCATTAACTGTAAATGACAAAGAATTGAAATTGCATGAAAGTAAATAGCAGGAAATTTAAATTGCAGAAATGGTAAATGACGAGGAATTAAAATTGCATGAAAGTAAATAGCAGGAAATCGAAATTGCAAAAACGGTAAATGACAAGGAATTAAAATTGCATGAAAGTAAATAGCAGGAAATCGAAATTGCAAAAATGGTAAATGACAAGGAATTAAAATTGCATGAAAGTAAATAGCAGGAAATCGAAATTGCAGAAACATTAAATGACAAGGAATTAAAATTGCATGAAAGTAAATTACCAAGGAAAGTAAAGAAAGCGATAAAGACAATCCATGAAAATGGAAATCCAGAGCATTAGAAACTTCATGATGCGTCGTTCTCCTGTAGACTTTTCACTAGCGTTTCTATTCTCTCTGCCAATTTCCCCTTTTTTCCTTCAATCTCAGCTCTATTTATAGAGCATCTTTCAGGTAACCTCCTAAGAGCAGTTAACAAAACTGCTACCACGTTCCACGTGCACGTCCCTCGAAGTTTTACCTTAGTTCTACGGTTTAGAAAACTGTTTCCATGTTCCATACGCATTTTAACCGTTCCTCAATTTATAACTTAGCCATAATTTCGATAGCCATGTAGGTTAACCTTTCCCTCGATCTCGATTTCAAATCTCGAGAACTTTGAATTGCTTTTGATTTCCCTTAACCTTAACATCACACTTGATTCTAATTTCTCGATTTTCTTCAGCAATAGACATCAAATATTCTTCCTTCGATTCTCGATTCCAATTCTCGATTTATGTGTTCATACTGTTACATGGTCATCGAATGTCTTCCAACTATCTTTTCGATTTATCAATTTTTTAACTAATCATATGATCCTCGATTTTCTTTCCTCCACTTTTCGATCCTTATATCGATTTTTTTCACTAACAAAATGCCCCCTTGGAAGAATATAAATATTTGTACCAATTTTATATTCTTACAAAAAAAAACAAATCCAGCTCTTAAACATTCCTGAAGCCCAAAGAAATAACTGTTTAGGGTTTAGGGTTTTTAGGGTTTTGCTACTTTATGTCAAATATCAAATCACATCACCTTCCATTATCACAACACGATCCACTAATGCCACGTATTAATTACCTTCTTCTCATATTCGTCGTTTCAAATACCCTAATTGGCCTCTTTAAATACTCCACTCAATTTGCACTATTTTTACCAAAAACCTAACCCATCTTCTTTCTTCACCACACCTTTTCCCCGTCTTCACTCTTTCCATAACTGTAATGGCGACTTCCAAATCTTCTGACTTCCCCACCCCGCCATTGTCGACGGTAACTTCAACCCTAATAGGGATAAACGGCAAAAAGTTTGCTCCAGTCCCCTTGTTGGAAGAAGCTTCCTAGAAAATCGCTGAGACACAGGTACTTATACCTTACACAGTTGATAACGTAGATTATGCATTCGGTGGTCCTATCCGCTATGGTGGTGGATCATTTTCCTCTTCTATCTGTCTTCCTTCAAAGAGTAAAGCCCCTATTCATAAATCCGAGGTACGGATTGATTTTCTAAATGCTATTTCGAAAGTATATCGAACGGGCCCTCCCCATAAAAAGCCCTTATACATCAGATGGTTTGATAGAGTAAAGACTAAGTTTGGGAATCACTAGAGAGATATAGGGATTTTCGATTTTCTACACCTATCTCGATGCGATCTATCATTTCTGGATATGTCTATGTTTTTATCCGCGGTCCATTTATGGAATAAAGATTTACACGCGATGGAGCTTCCTTGTGGTCCTCTTTCCCCCACTCTTTTTGAGGTCGCTGCAATTACCGGTTTAAAGCCCACAAGGGAAAAATATTTTAAGACTACTTTCCCTTCAGACGACTCTCTCAAATCAAAAATTGATTGGGATTCGAAGGCCTATGTACACTTCATCGAAAAACATTTTATTGATGACCAATCGGTAGCCGTTTCTAATGAAGAACATGTTGCTTTTTTGGTATATTGGCTTTGCACCCATGTATTTTGCCCTCGATCCATCCAAATCTCATCCCATTTTTATAATCTTGCCTACCTTCTCCACACTGGTCAACCCCGAGTTTGTTTGGCAAAACTTTTACTGGCTCATGTTTATACCACTTTCGATGAGGCAGTCGATATTCTGAATACACAAAGACCCTCAGGAAATTTCTCAGGTCCTATATGGTTCATTCAATTGTGGCTCACTTCAATTTTTGAAAGTATCCTTCCCCCACCATCCAAAGTTTCCCCAAGTTTTAATTTAGAAGGTGCCCGACTATCGTTTCGACATTCTCAGCAAAAATCCTCCAATGAGGCTAGTTATAAAACCTATCTGAAATTTTTGTTAACTCTATTTCATTTTGAATCATGTCTAGCTCCGTTCACTATATACCATGGAAAAGTAAGTGATAGACTTCGAGGACCAACCTGGTTTAAATCCAAATTCCCAGCTTTTACTCCAGGGTTACAATCGGAACTAGTAGATGTATGGAGTAACTATTTGACCTAAGACGTTCTTGTATCGGGCTTTCAATCGAAGGATATCCAACTTGTCATCTATTACCCTCAACTTTTTTCGCGGCAGTTCGGTTTAAGTCAAGCTTTACCTTTTTTCAATCTCGATAGTTCCCCAAATTCCAAGTTAAATGAATCAAATGTAGGATGGGAACTTGCCAAACTATTGCCACAAAGCCCGCTGTATTTCTACCCTTATGCTTTTGAATCAAATTACTTATCTACTCTTGGTTTTTCTCAATGGTGGAACGACTGGTTTTCACGAATTCATTCTGACTTTGATATCGTCCAATCAAAATTGACTGCGCATCCTTCTCTCATTATGCAGGATAAATCGAAGACCAAGAAAGGTACATATTCTCATTATCTTCAAATATCTCGATTTGCAAACTTTTATCGAGAATGCTACAATCCTTTTAAATTAGAAGATACATTTTACAATGTTGTTATATCCCTAGCTAATAAAACAGACACCAACAGATCGAACCACAAAATAATCAATCCTCGAGGAAAATTCCCATTTGAAATGTATTGCCCCAACCATCTTCCCACTTTCCCTTCAGCCCCTTTTGGAATCGCCAAACCTTTAACTCATCCTAAATGGGTTCGAGAGTTGAGATCCCTGAAAGAAACTTGTCGCCGTCGTCAAAATGAGGCGGTCGGAGCGACGCGATGGTTCCGGCTTTCCCATTTTCGTGTTTTTATTGGTGTGGTTACAACGCCTTTAGGTTGTCCGATAACCGGGCTGAAGATTTTTGAAAAGGGGCTCTTGGATTGTCCGATAATCGGGCTAACCCAAGAACTAATTTTGAAGGGTTCTTCTGGAGTCGCCACCGATGTTTTTACCGGAAACATCAGAAAAGGAGTAAAAAGGCATTGGTTTTCGAAAAACCAACTTTGGTCATTAGAACCAGAGTTGGGTAAGGGAGTTAGTAACGTGTAACGGAAGTGTTAGTTCCCTTTCGACGCCCCTTTCGGGTTCCCTATGATAGGCTAGCTACTTTAAATAAATAAACCGGTGAAAATACGCTTTTACCCTTTATTTGCGGAATTTAAAATTATGACTACATGGCCCTAATATCTATTGCATAAAAATAAAGCGATAAAGGAGAGAGAGAGAGAGATAGTGTAAAAACCTCCAAGGCAAGCTTTCTATTAGTTTCTTGAAAACTAGGGTGTTTTTTGGCAGCCTTTCACTCTTTACAGCGCCGAAATCTCTCGAAAACGCTATAAAAACTCTAAAAAAGCTCTCAGAAACTCCGGAAATGCTTCGGAGGGATTCTAGAAAGAGAATTTGAGGAGGTGACTAGAGAGAGGATGGAAGAATTGTGTGAAATGAGGGGAATGGCGCGGCTATTTATAGGAATTCGCGTCTGTCAGGTCGAGACGGCCGTCTCGTCTGACAAGGTCGAGACGGCCGTCTCGCCAAACGAGACGGCGGTCTCGCCACTTTCGCAAGGCGAGACGGCGGTCCCAAATCCGAGACGGCGGTCTCGACCCTAAAAGGCGAAAATCCTTATTTTTATGCTGAAAATTCCTCCTATCCTAGTATGGGGCCTAATAGTCTCTCCTAGTGCCTTCTTAGGCTTCATCCATCTTCGAATAGAAGGTCTTCAAGTCTTTATTATGAGGTCGGGCAAGATTTGGGGTCTACAGCTACCCCCCCCTTTACCTGACTGGTCGACTGTTGGCCTGTTGTGCCAAGAGGAACGACTGGAAGGTAAAGGAGTTGACCCTCTTGCCCGGTTACCCTTCGGATGTTCCGTCTTGCGGCGGTTGATCTTCTGGGGAAAATTTGTGTTGTGCACCTCCAGGATACTCCTTCTGACGGTAGTCGATCCCTTCAGTTGACACATGGTAGAACCTCAGGATACTCCTTCTGACGGTAGCCGATCCTTTGGTTGATGAGTATAAACCCCCCATCAGGCTGGTAGTTACAGTCTGCTGTGTGTTGGACTGGATGAGTATGAACCCCCCATCAGGCTGGTAGTTGCGACTTACTAATCCGGCTTGAGCGCAGATCAGGCGCACTTGCGTGCGTTGGTTGATAGGTATAAACCCCTTATCAGGCTGGTATAGTCCACTGCGTAGGACTGGTGGTGGTGGCGGCTTACTGCTCGGGTGGCTCATGCGCCCGTGTTGAGATGTGTTCTCTTGTCTTTGATTTGGTCGTCCGGATTGTGCCAGGGATTTTGTGGTGTTCATCCAGCCTTGTTGGTTGTTGGGGATTCTTTGTTTGTTGTTCGACTCCTGCTTGGTCGTCGAAAAATTGTGGGTTTGTTTGGGGATACAATTGACAACGTCTTACCGGTATACCCCTGAGTGCTCCCTATTTTCGCATGCAAGCATGAAGCTGATCTTTTTATATGAATATCTTTTGGTCTTTTATTTATCTAAAGTATATTTGTTTGTTTTGATTCTGACAAAGTCCTTTTCGTGCAACTACTTGTGCGTGGATGTTTTTGATGCAATCTATTTTAGTTGGGGGCATCTTAGAAAGTGACCGGTACTTTTTTTTTTGTTCTCCCGTGACTATTCTTCTGGAATTTTGTTTTAGCCCTATCTTTTGCCTAGACCGCCCTTTGCGGGTTTTCGATCTAGCGGGCTTAATCCTTGCCTAAGATATTTCGGTGGGCTTTTTCTTTTTATGAAGGCCTTAACTTTTGCCTAAATCGCCCTTTGCGGGTTTTTGATCTGGCAGGCTACCCTACATTTTTTGTTTGGGACGGCCTTGATCGGCGCTGTTTGTCTTGTTTTTTCTTATGCTTTCTCGTATTGCTTGTTTTATGCATGCTCATATTTCGTTAATATAGAGACATTCTCATAAGTAGGTAAAGAGAAGAAAAGACAACTTTTATTGATATAACCAGATGGTCTATTTTTCATGAGGATTTACAAAGGAATTTGTAAGCAAGGCTGGCCAAGGTTGGCTAAGCTGTATAGGATACATTAATCATGCCCGTGATTTCTGTTTCTCTGTTTTTCCTGGTCACTTCAATTGAGATGCTCGAACTCGGAGTGAAGACTATGCGAAGTCTGCTTGCTTCTGTGAAGGTATTACCTTAGTCGCCTTTGCGGTTTTCGGCTAAGGTAATCATTACTCTTCCCCCTCTTTTTTTTTTTTTTTTTTTGAAACCTCTAATTTTTGCCTAGGACGTATCCTAGCGAGGAATGCGGACTCTATCTTTTGCCCAGGATGCTCTTTGCGAGTTTTCATCCTGACGGGTAATGAGCAATGTCTTCAGGCGTAATATTTCCTTACCGCATCTGAGTTGACAGGATGTCGAAGCTCTTCTCCGTCCATGTTGGTGAGGATGAGGGCTCCTCCTGAGAAGGCTCACTTGACCACAAAGGGTCCTTCATAGTTTGCTGTCCATTTCCCGATTTTGTCTTTTTGGGCTGGAAGCAGTTTCTTTACTACTAAATCTCCATCTCGGAAGAGGCGGGGATTGATTTTCTTGTCGTAGGCTTTCTTGATCTTCTTTTGATAGACTTGCCCCTGACATATGGCGTCCAGCCGTTTTTCTTCGATTAGGTTCAGCTGATCGTATCGACATTGGACCCATTCGGCTTCTGTCAACTTTGCTTTCATGACAACTCGCAGGGCGGGTATTTCAACTTCTACTGGTAGTACGGCCTCCATTCCGTATACGAGGGAAAACAGAGTAGCCCTTGTGGAGGTTCGTACTGACGTTCGGTAGCCGTGTAGGGCGAAGGGCAACATTTCGTACCAATCTTTGTAGGTTACTACCATCTTCTGGATGATATTCTTAATATTCTTATTGGTCTGCCTCTACTGCACCGTTCATCTTTGGTCGGTACGGAGAAGAATTGTGGTGTTGAATTTTGAAGTCCTGACACGGTTCCTCCACCATTTTAT
>OY731404.1:67631487-67648959 GCA_963425845.1 Sphenostylis stenocarpa
CAAATTTAAATTTAACATGTTTATTTCAAAAATACTAGTTTACCCTATGTGTTTTGTATATTGTTTTCTTTAGCTATGATAATCATGTATTTTATACGAGAACGAGATGATATTGATGTTAAACTTTAACAGGAATAAACGGGAGATAATACGATCTTAAATATATTTTTTAATTCTACACTTCATAATAAATCAAATGTATATAGAAAACCTGGAGGTAGTTTATATTTTAAAAACACCTTGTTAATGTAAATTATATAAATATCTATTATATTTGTTTTGGGATGGTATATTATACGTAAATATCTATACTTAAAAAAAAATTATGTTTAAATGAAAAAAAATTATCTCAAGGTTTGATTAAAAATTTTAATTAATATAATATTTATACACCTTACTTAAAAACCACATGAATATATGAAAACATTATTAAGTCTTATTATTTTATAAAAAATTTTGATAATGTTATTTTTATATAAAAAAAAACTTATCTATCATTGATGGAATATTATAAAAGTAACTATTCGAAAAATCTTTTAAAATTCTAATTCATTATTTTTTTTGGGTGATTAGAATTTTTTTTAATTGGAATAAAAAATAATAATGGTTGGTCACCTTAAAAAATATAAAATATAAATTTATTATATCATATCAAACTTAAATAATTTATCATTAATTTTATTTTAATAAGACATTTTAAATAATTAATATCTTTACCTATATTTATCCTACAAATCATTTTAATAATATAATAATTATACGTATAAAATTTTATTTTTATTATATTATTAAAATGAGTAATTAAATGGGTATTCGATTATGTCTATATAAATTTTCTAAATTCTTTTCATCTTTGAATAGAAAAGAATATATAGAATGGGCCTTTAGCCCAATGGTATATCCATCTTTTTCCTTTTGCTTTGACTAAATTAAAATGGGCCAATGAATTCGTAACCACCTCATCCAGATAAAGTTTACTCATCAGCTTAAGCTAATTTTAAAAGGTACTTTCTTCTTGTATGTTTTCTCCGTGTACCTTCATCTCTTAACTAAAATAATTAAAAAACCTTTTTAATAATTTTTGTTTTTAAACTTAATCCTTTCTTCTATTTTCTTGCAAAAGTTCTGCATCTCCATAAATCTACATATTTGATTTCTTATGCTATCACCTTCATTTAAGATTGTTTCCAATATAATAATAATTAATATTATGTATCTATTGTATATTTCTACACTAAAATTACACATTGAGACCCAATTGTTTGATTCAGACCAGTTTTGTAAAAATCAAATTGAGTTATAAAACACCTAATTTAGAATATATTTTCATATTAACTTTTTTGAAAATTTTTTGAGAATGGGTGTTCCAAAAAAGCCAATTTGAAAATACATTCTGAAATTCTTCTTCCAGAAATATGTTTTAGAAAGTGAGTTCTAGAATATATTTCCAGAATTGATTTTTAGGAAATACATTTCAAAACTTATTTTCTGGAACATATTTCTAGATTTTTTTAATGTATTCCCACTGGAACTTGTTTTTAGCCAAAAATTTTGTTGCACCATGTGAAAAAAAATTGATACAAATTAAAATCATTTGGAGATTTTTTACCAGTTTCTTGTAATTCTTGAAATAATAAAAGATAGAAGAATGAAAATGTTTTAGTAGGGTTTAAAAATCAAACATTCAAAAATTAGATATAAGAGTAAAATAAGATTTAATTTAATTATAGATATTTAAGATGAAAGAAATTAAGGAGGTAAATGAAGAAAGTAGCTTTTAAACATTCTTCAAAGATAGATTCACTCAGTTACATGATTTCATATTACTATATTAATTATTATTTTCCATTTTGGCATTAAGCTAACTATTTTAAGGTAGAAAGAAAGTAAACAACTAAGTAAATAATTATAATAATGGTAACCATTATAATATAAGATAAGAAAATATGATGTAATATATATAATATTATATATATATATATATATATATATATATATATATATAGTCATTAATATAATCGATCTATAATATAATTAATTAAGATATAATAATAATAATAATAATAATAATAATAATAATAATAATAATAATAAATTTTGCTAGCAAAATATTTTAAGATAATTTGTTTTGTTATACTTAAAAATGGCAGAATAAATAAAAACATTAATTATAATAACTAATCAATATTTTCTAAACAAATATCAGATAAAATTATATTATTATTATTATTATTATAAATAAGTATATACTGCACAACTTAATTATATACAAGATTATATTGTAATTAGAAGAAAATATATTAAAATGTTAAATAATAGATATTTATAAGATTAAAAGATATATATTTATATTTTATTAATTAGCTAAATGATTTTACCTTAACTAGTCATTATAAAAAGTTGTTTTTTTTATTATATTTTATTATTTATTTATGTTTGTTTTCTTCTCTTTTTTTTTTTTTTTTTACTAATTTTCATTTTTGCTTATATTTCTTTTCTTTTCTTTTTCTTTGAAATTAAGATTACATGTAAACATACATACCAATCTAAAAATATCTCTTGTTATAGTTGTCATGAAGTGATTGGTGTGAGTTTTTAACCTTGAAGCTAAGTTTCAATTCGTCGTTCCTTTCTATCTTGTCATCTTCATGAACCCAAGTTCTTTGTTTTATGTTCTTTGGCACCTTGGTTTTCGTTATGTCAATTGAACAATAAGTATGAGGTCATGAAACCTAAAGTCAACAACATGCATCTCATTCAAGTTGTTCTCACTATTTAGACAGCTATGACAACCTTCCTAACTTTGGAACTTAATATGATTTAAGAGAGAAAAATAATGAACATTTAAAATTTAAGGTGAAGGATTAAACTAGAGCTTGAAAAGCTAAATATGGTAATTATAAGAATTGATGAATTCTTGATAAGAGACAAGAAATAACTCTTATAAAAGATATTATTATTTTGTCAAAAATAATTTGATTTGAATTTCACGTTGTTAAAATAGAGATTTAGACTTTAGGGATTTATTTGATTTATAATTAAATAAAATAAAAAGAAAAATTAAAACTATAAATAAAACTAATTTGTCTCAAATATTTAATTTAACATATTCTATGTTTGTGGTTCTGGTATTTTATTTTAAATGTAATCAATTTAACCTCCTCTTACTATTAAGTCTCCAACAAATGAACCACCTGCTGCAATGTCTATCGGGACTTGGCCTTTGATGTTCTAAAATTCAACTTTTGCAAGTTTGATATCTCGAGTCACCTATGTAATAATACATAAAAGTTATTAAAAATAAATAATTTTGTAATTAGTTGGAAGTTAGAAGTTATAAATAGACCTCTTGTATATTTTGAAAAGTAGAAATGAAATACAGTCAGTCGAATATCCTTCTATATTCAATATGAATTGTGAGTGAGTTCCCTCTATACTCTATTTGAGTTCTGAGTGAGTAAGAGTTTTGAATCTTGACATTGGTATCAGAAAGTTTTGAATTTTTTGAGTTGGAATCCACACCAGTACATCAACGTGGCAAATTGTTTTTATTATCAATGGATGGAAAAGTTTTTTCGTGGCAACGCCATTACATGCATCAAACGTCTTTCAAGAACAAGTCTTAGGAACAAATTCTTCAAGATGTGGCATACCGATTTGATGATAGTTGTTTTGATGATCCAATAGCTGAGATTTCAAAATTGAAATAAGAAGGTGAATTGATCGAATATTTGGAAGCATTTGATTCCTTATTGGCCCGTGTATCTATTTCTGAATCCTTAGCTCTTAGTTTTTTTTTGTCTGGATTGAAAATGGAATTGGAGAAATCTGTAAGGGTTCATAGGCCTCAATCTCTTCAAGAGGCTGTGCATTTGGCAAGATTGCAAGAAGACATATTGAAGGAAAGAGAGAGACAAAGCCAACAAAGGAGATTAGGGTCCCTAGAGACACAATCAAGAGTAACCAGATCATGGATAACTCCAGCAAATTCTCAAAAAATTCATTCCATCACTAGTCTTCAGCAGAATATCTCTCAAGATTCTAATATTGTTCCTACAACAAATTATTCCAAGAATGCATCAAGAAAGGAAATCAGTGAAAGGATAGTGAAAGGATTGTGTTGATTTTGTAGTGAAAAATGGGACAAGAATCATAGGTCCAAATGTAAGGTTTGGGGTAAGCTTAATGCCATTTTTTGTGCTCAAGAGGAATTAGATGATGATGATGATGATGATATTGATCGATGTGGTGATGAAGAGCAAGAGTTGACCAATAGTAGCCTAGCATTGGTTCAAGATCACGATGTGCATATTTCACTTAATTCCCTACAAGGAGTAGCGGGAGGAAGTACTTTACAGTTAAGAGGATTAATAAAAAAATAGATGGTGCCTTTTCTAATGGACACTGGAAGTACCCATAATTTTATTGGGGAGAAATGGGTCAAACTTCTTGGTTTAAAAACTTAGTTCATCAAAGATTTTCCTGTGATGGTAGCATCTGATAAGAAGATTTTAATCACTAGGAGATGTGAAGCAGTAAATTGGAAATTTAATGACCATAACTTTACAGCAGATTTTCTGGTTTTGCCAAGCAACACTTTTGGGGTGATCTTAGGCATGCAATGGTTCAAGATATTGGGAGAAATTCACTGGAATTGCAATAATCTTACCATGAAATTTACTCATCAAGATCAAGTTGTGACTCTTCAAGGAGAACAATCCTGTATGGAATTATGAGAATGGATTGGGAAATTGAGATTGTTACAAGGCACATGTTGGGCGCTTGTTATACAAGATTCAATTTTATTAGCTGTGACTGATAAGGCTGATCAAGAAGAATTAATAGAAGACCAATCTGAACAATTACAGGTTGTCTTGGACAACTTTCAAAATTAGTTTGTCGAACCAACCCAACTTCCAACCACCAGGAAGTGTGATCACAAAATTCAATTGACAACTTTTCAAAGCCCTATAGATATCCTCATGTGCAGAAAGAGGAAATTGAGACACAAGTACAACATTTACTTTCAACTAGTTTTATCAGAGAAAGCAATAGTTCTTATGCATCTCCTCTAGTGTTGGTCAAAAAGAAGGATGACTCGTGGAGATGTTGTACTGACTTTAGGAAGTTAAATGCTATCACCATCAAGAATAAATTTCCTATGCCACTTGTCGAAGATCTTCTAGATGAGTTAAATGGAGCTTGTTATTTTTCAAAGTTGGATCTCAAAAGTGGATATCATCAAATTAGAATGGCTGAAGAAGATATTTGCAAGACTGCATATAGAACACATAATGGGCATTATGAATGGGTTGTACTTCCTTTTGGTTTGTGCAATGCTCCAGTAACCTTTTAGTCCCTCATGAAAGATATATTCAGGAAGTATTTATGGAAGTTTATATTGATGTTTTTTGATGATAAATTAGTTTATACAAGGACTTGGCCAGATCATTTAAAGTGTTTAACAATTACATTGCAGATTTTGGAGGAGAATAATTTGGCCATGAATTTTAAGAAATGTAGCTTTGGGAGGAAGACAATTGAATACTTGGGACATGTGATAACTATGAATGGAGTTCAACCGGACCAAGAAAAAGTCTCTGCAATTCAACAATGGCCTACCCCAACTAATGTCAAGGAACTCAGAGGGTTTTTAGGTCTTTCTGGATATTATAGAAGATTTATCTTGAATTATGGGAAAATTGCAGCACCTTTAACAGAGTTGTTGAAGAAAGACTCGAAATTCAACGGGACTCCACATACTGAAACAACATTTCAATAGCTCAAGAAGTCATTAGTTTCTAAGCCAGTCTTGAGGTTACCTGACTTTCAAAAATCATTTACAATTGAGACAGATGCATTTGGGGGAGGTATTGGTGCAATTCTCCTCCAAGAGGGTCATCCAATTTCATATATAAGTAAGGCTATGGGACCAAAGTACAAGTTGTTATCCGCTTATGAAAAGGAATTTTATGTAGTGCTATTTGCAATAAAAAAATGGCAACACTATTTGTGGGGAAAACATTTCATTATTAAAACTGATCAAAAAGCGCTACAACAATTATTGTTACAGCCACCTACAACTTTGATACAAAATTGGGGATTACAGAAGTTAATGGGTCTTGATTTCAGTATTGAATACAAAAAGGGAAAAGACAATCAAGTAGCCAATGCATTGTCTAGAGTGGAGATGCAAGGAAGTCTAGCTACTATATTGCACTTATCTATGGAGTTAATGACAGAAGCTATTCACTCTTGGAAATATGATACAAAATTACAAAAGTTAGTTGATAAATTGAGGTTAGTTCAACATCCTTTAAAGCACTATACTTTTGAAAAGGACATATTGAGAAGAAAGGGAAAAGTGGTGGTTGGATGTCAGCCAAACCTCAAAACGAGGATTCTTAGTTTTTTTCATAATTCAGCAATAGGAGGTCACTCAGGTTCTGATTTAACATATAAAAGAATTAAGGAGCTTTTTTACTGGAATGGTTTACAACGAGAAGTTAAGAATTGGATTAAGGAGTGTGATACATGTCAAAGGTTCAAGCCAATAAATCAATTACCAGCAGGGCTTTTACAACCATTACCTATCCCTCTTAGGGCATGGAAGTCAATTTCTATGGACTTTATTACCGGATTGCCTAAGTCTAATGGGATGAGTATTATATTAGTAGTCATTTATAGGCTAACTAAATATGCTCATTTCATACCTTTAGGTCATCCTTTTATAGCATCTAAAGTTACCAATTTATTCATGAATAATGTGGTGAGGTATCATGGGTGGCCAGAGGAAATAATTTCTGATAGGGACCCAATATTTATGAGTAATTTCTGGGCTGCTTTGATGAAAGCATATGGGGTGCAGCTGCTGAAGTCCACAACTTTCCATCCACAAACTGATGGACAGACTGAAAATCTCAATAAAACTTTGGAAGCTTACTTAAGGTGTGCTACTAGTGACATGCCTAAACAATGGATCAACCACTTAGCAATGGCATAATTTTGGTACAATACTAAGTTTCATACTGCAACTCAGATGACACCTTTTGAGGCACTATTTGGTTATAAACCTATATTACCTAATTTAGTGAACAATAGTGAAAATGTGGTGGAAACTGTTAACTATGTGGTGAAGACCAGAGAACAAATTGGTAAATTATTACAGGAGAATCTCTGCAAGGAACAGGAGAGAATGAAGTTGTATGCAGATAAAGGGAGGCTTGATAGAGAATTTAATTGTGGAGACATGGTTTATTTGAAAATACAACCATACAAGCAACATTCGTTGGCAAACTCATATTTTCACAAGTTATCAGCTAGATATTATGGGCCTTACAAGGTGATCGAAAGAATTGGGAAGGTGGCATATAAATTGGAACTTCCAGCTGACTCTAAGATTCACAATGTCTTCCATGTGTCACTGTTAAAGTGACATCATGGAAATCAAACAATTACTGTTCAACTACCACAATTTAATGAAGATGGAGATTTTCAACCTAAACCATTGGCTATATTGGATAGAAGAATGAAACAGAAGCACAATCAAGCTATTACTGAAGTACTTATGCAATGGGAGGAAACAAATCTTGAAGATGCAACTTGGAGGGAGTTACATGATTTACAAGTGCAGTTCCCAGATTTTGAGTGGAGAGTATTTGAAAGGACTTGAGGTCAAGTCCTTGTTTTAAGGGGGGGGGAATTGTAATAATACATAATAGAAGCTATTAAAAATAAATAATTTTGTAATTAGCTGGAAGTTAGAAGTTATAAATAGGCCTCTTGTATATTTTTAAAAGTGGAAATGAAATACAGTCAGTTGAGTTTCCCTTTATATTCTATATGAATTGTGAGTGAGTTCCCTCTATACTCTATTTGAGTTGTGAGTGAGTAAGAGTTTTGAATCTTGACACCCTCACTCACTTGACTTGTTATTGTGTTTCTCCAACATCAAGGCATTAACTTCGAGTAGAATTGCATGTTTGGAGTAAGCATTATGCATTTTATTGAACTCATGGTATTCTTGGGGACTAATGTACAACCCTAACATCCAATTAATTTCTTTTTGCAGTGCTTACAAATTTGGGTACATGGAGAAGGATTTGTCCAACATTTTTTGTCCATGCACCTATTTTTGCCTTCTAACTTGTATCACTTTTTGTGGCTTTTTACCGATGAGGGTTAAAAATATTTTGAGTTTATTGAAAGGGGTTAAAAATTTTTAATTTTCCCAAAATGGGTTAAAACGTGTGTGGAAACATGATTTTATCTTTAAAATCGTGCTTTCAAACACGATTTTTTTCATTGAAATTGTGCTTAGCACAATTTCACTTTTTTAATATATTATTTAATAAATAATTATTTTCAATTGAATTATTAATTTAATAAAAAATAAAAATGTTTAGACAAATATGATTAAACTTAATTCACCATATTTATATTAAAATATTACATGTATATACATTATCACAGAGAAAATTAATGATGAGATCCTGTCTCACAAGATGGTCTTCTTATTTGTCGTCTTGGTCTACGTGGTTGATCTTGAATAGGCATTTGTTGTGCTTGTGTAGTAGGTGTACGACCCTGTGATGGTTGAGGTTGAATGTTTGCTTCCCTATCATCATCATCATCATCATCATCATCATCATCATCATCATCATCATCATCATCCTCTTCATTTGCATACTACATAGAGGACATACTGGGTATAGTAGTCACGAAAGATGTATGATTGTATGTTGATGGTGGTGTCATGGAAGAGGCGGAAAACATGTTTGTTTTAGATGGAAACGAAGTAAATGTATGAGGAACTTGTCCTCCAAATTGAGATTGCGCAGGTAAATTTTGGAGTTGACCAACATATCCAAAATATGGATAAGATTGTTGATCATTTGACTTACCAACACGTTGATTGCTCGACTGACAACATGTCGATGTCTTGATTGACCAACATGGACATGCAGTGACGAATCTTCTTGGGAGCTGAGGGAGGTCGTGCCCCCCCCTCCCCCTCCTCCTCCCCTAAAGTTGTGTAACTCCCATATAATTTATGATTTTGACCCCCCAAACTTAATGATAATTTAATATATTTATTTGTATATTTACAATTTTATCCTCTCATCACTCCTAACTCTTATATAATTTATGATTTTGTCCCCTCAAACTTAATGATCATTTAATATATTTATTTATATATTTACAATTTTATCCTCTCACTCTTTCATCTTCTTTCACCTTTTTATATTTATTTATTATTTATTAATAATATATTATTTGGCCTCCCCAAAATCAATGGTCAAGATCCGCCACTGTAGACATGACTAGGTTCGCCAATATATTGTGGTTGTTCCTGTCTGCTCTATATCGTATTGTTAAAAAGTAAAATCAATATTAGTTTGATATGAATGTTATATATATAAAATAAAATTATTGATATACTTACTTCTTCATCTGAATCTTTTTCGTAGGTAGAGAAAATATATTTGATAGTATGCTAAAAATACCATATCATATATGTTGTATTTTCACGCAAGTGACCATTCTCGTTGAACTCGTTTCCTTGAATTAGTCGATTGTGACGGTCATTCCACATAATAATCCAAGTTTCATGATATTGAGGCCAAAATCTATCAGTTCTACCTCTCATGTCTTCTTTGTGAAGTTTGTCAAGATTGATTAGGTCTTCTGGAATTGGTTGGCGAAGTCCAAATTGGTTCATAACCCGATTTACTGGATGAGACTCAACAATAACAAAATATATCATTGGAACTATAGTATGACTCACAAGAAAAACCTCAACATTTATTAGTCGTTGTAACCCAGGACGACGATAAAGAGTCCACAAAAACTGTATTATTTTACAGAACTTGTAAAATTAGAATTATTATTATTTAAGAAATACATATTGAAAGTTGTATTAAATGAAATACCTCTGCTTTTAATTGATCAAATGTTAGACATAATACATGTACAACATATGTAATCATGTTGGACCTTTGACCTAGTCGTGACCACCTATTACATACAAAAAATACTATTATAAAATGAAGTAATATGAAAGAAAGAAATGGAATAAAATAATATAAAATAAATTTGAATACCTTTTAGCCAATGGGAAACCATACCCTGCAACAATCTCCTCATTGGTTAAATCTTCTACCTTAGGACAGATGCATGTAATATGGTCCCATGTCCAAGCTTGAAACAATAACATGCATCCTCCAATGTTCTCCTGATGGTAATCAACGTCATGATCCAATGCTCTATACAAACATGCCAAAACAACTGATCTCCAACTATAGTTTGAAACTAGAGTTAGATCCTACAATAATAGAAGATACATTAAATGCACTCTAGATGCTGAAGTATCTGATAATAATAAACTCCCTATTATTGTCAGTATGTGTGTCCTGACATGTTGTGCGACAATGTTATCGTCTGCATCATCTGGAAGGTGTTGAAATGAAGTGTTTAACCAAGACAATTTTATTGTGTTCCCTGTAGTAACACCTTGCGGTGGGGGCGAACCTAATAATTGTTTGCAAAAGATGGTCAAATCTCCATTACTGAGACCTGTAACTGACAGTCCATCAATGGGAAAACCTAATTGTAATTCCACATCTTCTAATGTAACTGTGGCTTCTTCGATGGGAAAAATGAAAGGTGTGGATTTTAGTTCTCCACCTTTCAACTAACGCTGTGATCAAATGATGATTTATGTCAACAATTGCAATTGTCATTAATTGTCCAAATCCAGCCTGGTGGATTAAATTTTTAACCCGATCATCCATTATATGTGTATGTTTTGTTATCCACATGTTATGCCACTTAGGGTGTAATAATCTTTCATTTTCTGCCCACAATATCTTTGTTACATGTTTGTCCTGGAGATGCAATAAGGACATTTGTAGACAGATGACGATTGGAGGAAGTCATTTCTGTAAATTACACATGTTAATAATATTAACAATATTAATAAAATGAAAATTAACAAAAACAAAAAAATGATAATAATAATAATAATATTAGTATTAATAATAATAATAACAATAATATAGTAATAATAATAATATAATAATAATAATACCAAGTAAAAATAATAATAATATGAACAACTAATAATAATAATAATAGTATTAATAATAATAATAAAAATATTATTAATAATAATAATAGTAAGAATAATACTAATATTAGTAATAATAATAATAATAATAATAATAATAGTAAGAATAATAATAATATGAACAAATAATATAAAAAAATAAAAACAGCAAAAATAAATATGGAAAAATATTGAGAGTAATAAACATATTTCATCAAATAGAACTTGTAGAAAATGAAGTACTGATTATGGAGTGATGAGAAGACTAAATAGAGGCTATAGAATATTGAAGATATGCAGCATATAAGTTGTATTTATAGGCAAAGAAAACAATTCTAATAAGAACACTGCATGTGCTACCCATCAGTAATACATGTGTTGCCCATGTCCTGCTTCAATTTTTGCCATATCATGATTAAATTTTTGATGCATGTGCTGCCCATCAATGATGCATGTGTTTCCCATGTCCTGATTCCTTATTCCACCCAGCAGATACTGTTCAATCATGCTATTACTGTAGCTTCAGTTGAAATCGTCACTGCAAGGACGATTTCTATTGATTGTTATTTGAAAATCGTCCCAATTCCCACGATTTTGCCCTTTGTCTCGATCCATTCTCGTGCCATCACACACTACTTCAAAACATTTGTTTAACTGCTAAATTCATTTTTGTTTTCACGATTTTGCATCATTTCTTATTTCTACACGCGTTAATTGCATGTTATATAGACACGAATAATCAATATTTGGCTATAATTTTAGTTCTGATAAATGGATAGATGAATAATTTGAACAGTATTTTGAAGGTCTGTATAAATGGCTCAATCTTTCGTTTAAATCAACTCATTACACTTTTGTATTTCTACTTGATTGACGTTGACTCAATTTTTCGTTCAAATCAATTCATTAGACTTTCATATTTCTACTTATTAAAGTTTAATTTTATAAAGGTAGATTTAAGTATATTTTATTAAATTTTTTTAATCAATTACCTTTTATTAAATTTTATATATTATTTACATTTTGTAATTAAATTTTATATATTATTTATATTTTTATATAAGTAAATTTATTTAAATTTTTTAAATAATTACTTTTTATTAAATTTTATATTTTATTTACATTTTTTATTTAAGTATATTTTATTTAAATTTTTTTATCAGTTAATTTTTATTAAATCTTATAAATTGTTTACATTTTTTATTTAAGTATATTTAATTTAAATTATTTCTAATCATTTTTTTAATTAGATGGACAAATTTCAAGTTGGTACCTCGTCCGTGACCGTTAATGATCATGCTTATTTAAGATATTGTTGAAGATTTTACTGATGAAGAAGAAAATGATTTTTCCACTGCTGCAATGTATATGAATGATGATGTCTTGTTACGTGTTGGACAATCGTTAAATCAATTTACCCAAACAAACAAAAACAACATCTGGGAAGGTCGGTGTTTTCCATCAAAACAAGCAACAATAAGTGTAATCAAACAATTTCATATTGATGAGGGATACAAATTTTATGTTGTTGAGTCTAAAACTGACAAATATATTGCTCGTTGTATACATTATGACAACTGGTGTCAATGGAGAGTTCGTGCTTCATACAGTAAAATTTGTACCCATTGGGAGATTAAGAAAATTGAAGCGCCACATACATGTTTGAGTACAATGTTAAATCCAGATCATCAAAACTTAGACTCTTCCATCATTGCTAACATTATTTTTGAATTAGTTAAAACAGATCCCTCTGTTCCTATTAAAACTTTGATTGCAGAAGTCAAAGACAGACATGGTTATATAGTGACTTACAAAAAAGCATGGCTAGCAAAACAAAAGACACTTGCTATGGCATTTGGAGATTGGGATGACTCATATAATGATCTTCCAAGGCGCTTGCAAGCTGTTGAAGATAGTAATCCTGATACAATTGTTTGGTACGTTTGTTCTCCCATTCAGTGCATGGTGTCCATAATAATCCATTATTTATATTAGAGCGTGTCTTCTGGTCATTTAAGCCATGTATAGAAGGGTTCAAATATTGCAAGCCAATTATTCAACATGACGGTACATTCTTAACAGAGAAATATCATGCTACGTTATTAATTGCAAAGTCACAAGATGGCAATAGAAACATATATCCACTTGCATTTACAATTGTGGAAGGTGAAACGAAAGAGGCATTGGTATGGTTCTTGCAACTTCTAAGACATTACACCTCAAAATAATTTATGCATGATAACATACAGAGGCAAAGGAATATTGCCAGCTTTACAATCACAAGATCTTGATTGGAATGATCTCACCTCAGTGTATTGTATTTGTCATATTTTTTTGTTCAAAAATGTTGATTTGAAAAGACAACTCATCAATCTAGGTAACATCTTTTAACATAGACAAATTCTTTTCTCTAAATAAAATATGTATAAAATAATATTTTTCTATGCAGGATATGAGATGAAACAACCAAAATTATCTACTTTAAGGTCTGACTTTCAATAACAAATGTCCTGGTTAGATGAGATTCTATTGGAGAAATGAACTCAAGTTTATGATGGAGGGAAACGATATGGACATATGACAACAAATCTTGCTGATTCTATGAATTCTGTTCTCAAAGGAGCACGGACTTTACCTATATCTGTCTTAGTAAAAACAACTTTTGAAAGAATTAAATATCTTGGTTTGTGGAAAGAGGCATGAAAGCAGAGTACATGTTACGAACTAGACATGAATATCCAGAACATATTACTACACTGCTTAACAAAAACGAACAATGTGCTCGAATGTGTCACGTTCAAAGGTACAATCGAGATAATTATGAGTTTGATGTACAAGACTAATCCAATCCCCAACATCGTTGAAGATCGATAAGTTACACAGTTTGATTAAATCAATAGTGGTGTGATTGTGGGGAATTCCAAGCTCTTCGACTCCCTTGTCCTCATGTTATGACTGTCTATTCTTCTTATCATTTACAACTGACTACATTTATCAATCCGATTTACAACTTACAAAGCATTCATAAGGCGTATGAATTTCAATTTCATCCGATTTGAAATGAAGATTATTGGTCTACTTATACAAGTCCAAATTTTTGTCCTGATCCTAGTATGCGTCGAGACACATCAAGAAGACCTACAACTAATCGGATTTGAAATGAAATGGATGTACAAGTTGAAAATAAACCAAGAAAATGTTCTTTTTGTCGAAATGAATGAGATAATCGTGCAAATTGTCCATTTCGACAATAAATATGTATTTTTTTAATAATGTAATATTTTAATATAAATGCGATGAATTAAATTTAATCATATATAAATAATTTTGTTTTCTATTAAATTAATAATTCAATTAAAAAATTTATTTAATAAATAAATATTTAAAAAAATAAAAAATAAAATGTTTTAAAAAAGAGTTGAAATCATGCTTGGAAGCATGATTTCACAAAAAAAGTTGAAATCGTGCTTGAAAGCATGATTTCACCAAAAAAAATTGGAACCACTAAAATCGTACTTCGAAGCACGATTTTAGTCAACTTCGTTCGTCAATATCATCTCCTCTTTCACCATTTACCCCATTTTGGTAAAATTTGAAATTTTCGACCCCATCTAGTAAAATTGAAATTTTTTTAACCCCATTGGTAAAAAAGCCCACTTTTTGTAGTTTGTTTGACTTAGATATTTTTTTTTATGTACTTATGTTGCACAAAGTATATATATATATATATATATATATATATATATATATATATATATATATATATTACTATTATCAATACAATTGGAATAAATGTATAAACTTGGATTAGTAATAAGATGACCCTTTTTATCAATTGTATTTTTATTTTATTTTTTCGTGTTTTGATTACTTCATCACTAATTAGAACTATTTGCTAAGATTAAGTGTTTAAAGTTAATTTTTTTTAGAGATTTTTCTTCCAGTTTGGTTGAGGCTAACTTGTGGTTTTGCTTAAATTTTTTTGTTTGGTCCTTCTCTTATTCCTTGAAAAATTATGCTTCATTATTTATGATGTATTTTTGTATTTGAATGATTTATGTATTTGGGTTGCAAAGTTTGAATAATTGATGTGGAAATTACCTATGACAAGGGTTAGGACAAGAGAAGCAAAGAAAGCTCTTCAACAAGAATTATTGGTTGACCAAATTGTATTTTGAATTAATTAATTAATGGGTTTTAGTTTGGTTTTATTGCAAGTTGTAATAAGGGTCAAATTGAAAACTTAGTCATCAGTCTTTAGGAGACCAAGATGATGCGTATTTGATTAACTTTTGGTTGTCACACTTTCAGTTACAATCAGTCATTAAGTAGTATCAATTCCTAGGTTAATGGATCATTATTAACCTTTATTTGTCTCAATTATAGTTTGCAATTCCTAGGTTAATGAATCATTATTAACATTTATTTTCCTTAATTGAATCTTAGTAATTCTGATGACAAAACTTCTATACAGACTGAACCATATTTTTATCAAATATAACAAGTTGAGTTTTATTCAGAAATATTAGAGTTTATCTCTCTATCTTAGTGAGAGTGATTCTCCTAAGTTCTTGAGTGATTCAAGAACCCTTGGCTATATCAAAGAACTTTCACATCCTTTGTGAGTTGTCTCCCTTGGGAAGAATGAATATTTCCTTTTATCTTATCACTAAATTCCTCTAACTCTAAATATGCCAAATTATCTCTTATGCAATTGAGATTGATATCAATAATCTAATAACATGGTACTGACCATTCAATTGTTGCATTTTTTTTTACTGGTTTAGACCGAGTTTGTTATTAAAGATGGTAGAAAAAACTATAAAGTAAGATTAGATAAATGAATGACTTTGCTTATTTTTAACAAGATTAAAAATATATACTTTTATAAAGAAACAATACAAGATGGTCATTTTACATATTTTTAAAAGGATTAAAAATCTCTACATTTATAAAAAAATCATTGAAATTTATCAAATAATCATTTATAAAATTGTAAAACATCTTAGTAAATATTACTAAATCTTTTTTTTTAATTGTTGATAATATAATTTTTACATTAAAAAAAACTTATTTATATCATCGATGAAATATTATAAAAAAATTTATTTGAAAAATATTTTAAAATTCTAACCCATTAATTTTTTTACTTTTTAGTAAATTTTGTATCGGAATATGTGAAAAGTTGTTTCTCACCTTAAAAAAATTATAAAATATAAATTTATTACATAGACATCACATTTAATTAATTCTCCATTAATTTTATTTTAATAATTATTTTTTACAAAAACTTTAGACAACTAATATTATATATATATATATATATATATATATATATATAAATAGAACTCAATTACTAATATAATAATCATAAACATAAAATTTTAAAATTTATCTTTATTATATTATTAAAATGAGTGATTAAATGGGTGTTTAATTATGTTAATATATAAATTTTATAAATTATTATCATTTTAGATTAAAAAATGTATAATAAAATTTAGTCATAATATATATATATATATATATATATATATATATATATATATATATATATATATATATTATCTTCACTAAATCAACATGGAATAATGATCACATGGAATAATGATCACCTCACCAGATTAAAGTATATATATTAAATAAAAGGTGGAAAGTGTAATCAAGAAGTAAATGATACTAATAATAATAATAATAATAATAATAATAATAATAATAATAATAATAATAATAATAATATATTATCATTAACATGATTTATCTATGATATAATTAAATCCTTAAGATAAGATTAGATAATATATATATATATATATATATATATATAATTATACGTAAATAAAATAAGATAAAATGTTAATAATAATAAGAATAAATTTCATTAATTAATTTTTATAATTATTATTATATATAAATTAATTTTACAATTAAATATATGTAGCAAATATAATTTTTTTATAGTTAAAAAAATAGTTATAATAGTGCATTAATATTTTTTAAATAAATATTAGATAAATTAGACTGCACAATTTAATTATATAAATTAATATATATATATATATATATATATATATTAATTTTTTTATGATATATTTTTTTATTATTGTTCATTATTCATTAATCTATTTTTACTTATGTTTGTTTTCTTTTTTACTGATTCTTATTTTATTTGAGTTTTTGATTTCTTCTTTGAAATATAGATGGCAAGTGAACACACACCAACCTAAAAATGACTTGCTCTCAGTTCTTTCATGAAGCGACCAATGTGGGCTTTCAACCTTAAAGTATAGCTTTGTTCCATCATTCCCTTTTATCTTATCATCTTCATGGACACCACATTAGTGTAAAAAGGGGCTTTTATGTCG